>LBLO01000579.1:0-20885 GCA_004354395.1 Chondrostereum purpureum | reverse complement strand
AAATCAACGAAATACTTATGAATTAGTCATTAACAGGCTTCCACGCCGAACAGAGGAAGTTCGCATCACAAGCGTGACAAAGACTGCTTGTATGCCGAGGTTCGTGACATGTCCACTAGACATTGTCTACTGGCCGGGTCCCCGGGCGGTCGGATTTTCTGAACGAAAGAGGGTTCATAGAAAGAGTCCAGACCGCCCCGGGTCCAGCCATCTTCCGGCCCAACCTTCGCGTTCGCAAACAGAACAAAGAGGCGGAGGATCTTTGTGCAGATCATCATCATCACCGGACCTTAGAGAGAGAGAAATAGCCCCTGGATTAACGACCACTGTGTGCCTTCCTGGGCTGGGGGAGAGATAGCGCAAATGAAAGAAAACAATCACCTGAAAGATACAACCTCTTCACATCCCGAACATCTCCCTTCAACAATACCCCTCCTCCCTCGCTATGGAAATGATCCCTCCAATTAGTCCTGCACACACAATACACAAAAAAGAGAGTACTCACGAACTCCTCCCTCTCCTCCCATTACCACCCGCACTCTGATTCCGCATACTCAAATTCTCCAACTTGCACAACATCTCCAGCCCCTTAATCCTCTCCCCTCCCCCACCCAACGCATTATTATCCAAATAGAGCGTTCGCAGGTTGGTCATGTTTCGGAGATCGAGCGAGGCGAGTTTGTTCCCAGTAACGCGCAAGATRCGCAGTTTGTGTGCCGGTGAGGGTACCACGAGAGTCGACAATGCATTTCCATCTGCCATTTCCTAATGAAAAAAAAGTCCTAAGAAAGACGAAGAGAAAAAATAAAATACCGAGTGTCAAACTGGCCAACGATTTCAACCTCTCTATACCCTGTATCCTCTTTAACCCATTTTCACTCAAATTAAGCAGCTCCACTCGAGGCCTAAAAATATTATTGGCCGTTTGGAGAGGGAGGCAGGCAGGCAAGAAGCATACCAATGAAACTCAGCCCCAAAATCAACGTCCTCAATCCGATTCCCCACCACCGAGATTTTCGTCAACCCATCCAAACCCTCTAACCCTTCCAGGTTCGTAAGCTGATTGTGATCTGCTCTGAGTTCACGGAGCTGGCGGAGGCACTTGAGTTCTAAGGAACAAGGAACAATTAAATTAAGATAGGCACAGGAGTTAGAACAAGAAAACCTTACGCCGTAGAGAATCGACCTCGTTATAGCTGATATCCAAATTCTCGATATTCAACAGATGTTGATACGAAGTGATCCCCGTCAAACTACCCACTTAACGAAATTCATCCTGAAGATAGAAGAAAGCTCACCAATTCTTCCTTGCACTCAACATCGTCACTCCCTCCGGCACACCGCTCAAATAGCCCAACACCCCACCATCCACCACCAGTCGCTTCAAGTTCGGTAAAAACTCCTTCAGCCTCACTAAACTCTCCACATTCTTGTTACTCAAGTCGATGGCTATGAGTTGATCCCAATGTGGCGTGAACGGCTCGATGTCGGTGATGATCTGCACGAGGCGGTCGTGGGTGATTCCGAAGGAGCATTCGGTGAGGAACGTCGCGTTCGTTTTTGGATTTGTCGACGGGGAGCGGGAAAATACGCGTTTGCTGGTGTTGTGGGAGGAGCTGGAGGGAGAGGGATGGGAGGAGGGACGGGAGGATGGGTGTCGCGCGTGTAAAGGCTGGAGCTCTTCCGGTCTAGGTTGAGACGTCGTGCTGCTTCGCGCTTTGGATGGACTTGAATGCCCATCTGAATCTGTACAAGACCATTAGTTATGCACTCTCGATAAATTTAGAAATCATACCGCTGTCCGCTAATGCATCCAACATATCCGCAATCCTCTTGCTCCTCACCGACGGCTCTCCTACGCCTCCTCTTGTTCTCTCGCCTTCAGCACTACTCTCCGCCGGATCCACAATCCTAGNCGTCAACCCTCTGATAGGACCATCCCTCTTCCCATCCGAAAACGACACCGACCTGCGATGAATCATCGCCTTCTTCTGTACGGGGGTCTGGTATTTCGATCCATACGAGGGTGTGGTACCATATTTCAATGCGGAGCGAATGGGCGTTGTTGTCGAGGGTGTTGAGCGCATTGGTGTGTTCAGGTTTTGACTTGAAGAAGACGATGAGGGCGGGAGGTGGTGTGGCTGCACATTCGCGTTCGGTGGTGTTGGTGCCAGTAGAGCAGCAGACGGGGGAGCAGGAAAATCGGCCAACGAATAAGTTTCCTCCTCCTCGGAATCAAAATCAGCAGACTGAGGAATCTCCTGTCCATCTTCCACAGTATCATCCGGGTTCTCTTCCGAATCCACCGACTCTTCGTCTTCAACACCCGTCATGAATTCGACAACAGGTGCTCGAGAATCCGTTTCAAATGAAGTCAGATCCATCTCCTCCTCGTCTTCTTCCTCCTCGTCATCATCTTCTTCTTCGCGTTCTGTAACCCGACTCAACTCTTCTGGCTCTGCATCATCGTCCCGAAGACTTTCGATATCCTCAAAGGGATCCACACTGATCTCCCTCCCTCTCTCTCTCGTGTACCTCGTACCCACCGCATCAGCCTCCGATCAAACACCATCCCACCCATTCGTTCTGGGAGGGAAGGAACATCAGAAGGCGCAATCGTGCGTATCTGGGCCGGCCCCGCATGCTTAACAAACGACTGAGCTGAACCCGCTGTCAACGTAGTTCCAGAGGCAGTAGAGGAAGATACGAAACGATTCAAATCTTCGTTCTGTACGGGCTGCGTCGTCGAAGGCCGGCGGTTTGTGGGGAGTACAGAGGCAGGAGGTGGAGCAGCGCGAGGCGTGGGAGGTGCCGCACGGGTCGGTTGAGGTGCAGTACGCATGACACGGATCTCGATAGGTGAAGGTGGTGCTATTTCTTTAGGAGGAGGGTCGTTCAGTGATAGTTTAAGCAAATTCGAAGCCAATCCTCCCCCCTCTACTTCCAAAGAATTCAAAGATCGGCTGAGCTTCCTGGGTGTCTCCCCACCCCTTCGTACAGCCGTACTGGATGAGGACGTGCGTCGCAGACTTCGTCTAAGAGAGTTATTATCGCGATTGTTTTCCTTTTCTGCAAAGGAGGCAAAGGAAGAGGAAGTAGAGGCTTCGCTGTCACCTGAAAAGCGACGTTTGGAACCTTTCATATCGCTCTTGATCTGAGCGAGGAGTTCGGCCGCTTGTTGGCGGTATCTGTTGGATGTGTATCCTGGACGAGGGAGAGGTGGGGTTGAGGCGGTAGATGTCGCGAGTGGGTGAAGGGATTGACGACGGGCAGCAGCTACACCATGCGTCAGTATATGTGAATAAAGTGTGTAGGTGGGCTTACCTTCTCCTGCAGGAGTCATCGTCATTGTTCCAGGAGATGGTGACTCCTTATCCCTGAGACTGGACATGGTAGTGATAGTGGAAAAGTCCCTAGCTTCTTTGATTTGAGCCATAAGAGATTGGGAAGCACCGACGTAGTCTTTGCCGTAGATCCTAGGTCTGGATATTCTGGCGCTAGCATCACCTTCAATAGGAGACGAAGCAGAAGAGGCTTGTTGTGTTTGCGGCTGTCGCTCTTGTCGTTGGTGTTGTTGTTGATGTAGTTTAGAATGAATATTGTAGTCTGCGGCTGGGCTGAGTTTGACGCGTTTAGCACTTCGGAAAGCTGCAAGATCGGATGCTGCTTCTGAGAGATGATCGTTCATGCCGTCTGGAGATGAGCCTGAGGGTGTATTGACGGCTATGGAATCGACCATGGCAGAGAGATGTTCGCGGGTGTATGTGTCGTATTGAAATTGGAATAGTCGTAAGGGCGTAGCTGTGGGTGGAGCGAGTGTGTTTCTCTTTGGCTGGGCTGGGGTTCCGTTGAGATTGGGTACGGAATGGGGGGATGGGTGTGCTCTCTGCCTGTGGCCGATTAGTCGAGGTTGGGGGGAGAAGCAGCTGTGGCGAATCTGTACGGGGCGCCTTGAAAGTGAATTGGCAGCCAATACTGGCTTTTCTGCCGTCAAAAGAGCGCATGTTGGGCATATCAGTCTCTACGATTTCATCTGAAGCTGGCTCCTGTGGCGATGGAGGCTCAAACATACGCTCCAATGGCAAAGGTGCGAACATATCGCGGATAGGACCTTTCTTCTTCTTTTGTCCTGGTGTTTTTGCAAGCAGAGGTTCGTGCTGAACATTGTTATGTACGAGAAAAGTGCCAACTCTGACGCTCCCATGACTTTGCTGCTCTAATTCCTCCTCAGAGTCGGAGTGGAAGGAGTGTGTACGGATCGGGGTGTCCACCGGCGCAGTGAAGGAAAGATTCTCATCGTGGGAATCCTCATCCTCGTCCTCAACCCATTCGTCGACGAGGTCATCCGTCTGCCACGCCGGTCGCTGGTCGCTCATGGGAGAAGCAGTGCAGGCCGTTTGCTGCCGTCACAATCAACAACGGCACAAAACACGTGATCGCGCCCTTTCTTTCCCACCATCGTCTCAAATAGGCACCTACATAGCTTCATCTACAGAGGAATTCTTTAGTCAATAGAAAACCTGTTTTGTATCCTGCTCTTACTCTACCGTGCTACTTTGCCTCGTGTTTTGTTGCCCACATAGTTTGAGCTTGTAGTCTATCTTTTATCTCAAATCATCATTATTCATATTTTACACGCTGCTTCCCAATGGCCATCCTGCATCCGCCCACAAGGCACCAACTGCACACTGCCTCCCTTTCTTGCCCTGATGATCCAAGCTTAAATCTATCTGTCCATCCATCCATCTCACTATTCCTCTTTCGAAACAATGACTCTTTTCTCACCATTGATAGTCATCGGTGTGAAGGTGAACTGGTTCGTCCTCAAAGCCCCCGCATCTTCTCGTTGCAGATTAATGCTTGTCAATCCGTCATCCTCGGTACAATCATAGTCTATTGGATTCTCGACCTGAGCTGCAGCGAGGTTGCTTTTCGTATTGGTACAAGGTCTTTCCGTCTGCTCCTCATCTTTAATCGCAAACCTCTCCTGCGTTGCCGATCTCCGCCTCTTTTAATTTACTGCACAGGATCCTCTTTCTGATGTCTCGACCTTTTTTTATATAGATGTACATATGATATGGGATCTCTGAATGATCTACACTCGCCCCAAGATTCTCTTCACCAATGACATGACACTCGGATCCCCACCCTCCAAATTCCCAATCTTCACGCAATGATTGAACTTGTCTTTTAATCGATATGGCCTACAGACCACCACTCCGAACACCATTTACAGACAACGACATACCCTCTATGTTATGATCTACACGTCAATCCGAACATCTAAGCCTTCTGCTCTTCTCCCGCGATGTTTCTCTTCCCACATCCGGCAGTACTAAACATCTTTCTTGTTATTATTTTCGCACATCCGGTAACAGCCCTCTCTGACCGCCACATACGCAGTTCTTTTACGCGTAAANGAGGTTTGCTTGAACGATCGTCTCTTTCCTACGTGATTATGTCCTTCGACTACTTACTACGATCTATGATGTTCCCTATCATAGATATACGTTAGACTAAATCCATCAAGA
Source organism: Chondrostereum purpureum (assembly GCA_004354395.1). Classification (NCBI taxonomy): domain Eukaryota; kingdom Fungi; phylum Basidiomycota; class Agaricomycetes; order Agaricales; family Cyphellaceae; genus Chondrostereum; species Chondrostereum purpureum. The sequence goes on along the minus strand of LBLO01000579.1, from coordinate 15,354 downwards.
CACTCAAAGGCGAATTTGTATACAAATTCCTGTCGAAGAGAGCTCCCTACTATCTTTGATGTTCATCGTAATCCTGAGCATTTCCTTTCCTTCCTCACACTGCGACCCTCGGATCTATAAACTCTGGGAAATAAAGAGATCGACCCCGTCATGGAGTAAGGAGTATTGATTCTAGTCTCTAAATTGTGATTAATAACACAGAGCTCGATGATTGTCACTGACGGGTCATGGCACGGTTCGAATTGTCTGGATACCTAGTAATAAGTAAATAACGATCTCCGCCGTTTGATTCATTACGAGTCTGGTCGAGGCAATGTCTTGGNTTCCACGAAATAGATTATGGTACGAGAGCATCTATCGCGATAGCCAGCTCGTACATATAATATAGGTTTCATGTTCAAGCACACGGTGAGTTCAATCGTAGTGTTGTGGTAGATATCAACATTTATGTTCGCTACGATTGCCTAGCTACACTCGGTGATAAGTTATTTAATCTTTAGCACGTCTCACACAAATTGCTACCACTCCAATCACAATTACTCCATCACATCCTGGAGGTCGGGACTATCAAAACGTTCGGATGGAGCCAGGGGAATAGTCTCTTCATCTGAACTTGCCAAACTGCTGGGATGGGAATTGCTAAGCCCATTAATTAACGTACGCTTAAGCTTTACCACCCTCTCAACCTCTTTGACCAAATGATCCTTCAGTGCAGCTAAGATTTCCTCGTCGAGCGATGCAGGAGGCATCCAAGGGAAAATCCGACCATGCGTACCACAGAGTTTAAAATCTCTCTGCCGTTTCTCCCTCAGGATCTCCCCTAAAAGAAAACATGTATAACAACATTTCTTCGTTGTAGCAAAAGTATTATGCATGCTTTTTAAAGCCTGCAGAAAATAAGGTCAAGATGCAAGACTGAATCCTAGAAAAAAGCGCCACACCTCCCCGGCAGTCATCGCAAAACCACTGGAAGGATTGACCGCCAGCGCCATTAGCACAGCTTCACAATGAATCTGGGCCAGGGGATCATAGGGTTCAACTAATTTTTCCTCGAGCCGCTTGAGCCACACGTCATCTTCGACCTTTATACCACCTGGTATGTGAGCTTGCAACACATCTCTACAAGTGGGAGTTCTCTCCTCCTCCTTGAGCTTGGGTGGACCAGGACAGATCTGTACGATGTGAATAAGCGGCCAATCCAACGGACTCTGCAACCGTTTCGTATGCCAGGCCAATTTACGAATAGAAATGTCCCATGAAGCTACCAGATTAAAGTAGCGGTGTAGAGCGTGCAGAGCCTGCTCTCCAGCGGACGGCGGTGAAATCGAGGCTCCAGTATCTGATAGAGATATCAGAACACCAAAAGACGGAGAGTCTGCAGTACCGACCATCCTCGCCAACATCATTCAGGTCATTTGGAAGGACGCTCTGCTCCTCTGGGATTTCTTCGTTAGCAGGGGCCGCTAAGAGCATTATAGATTAATAATGAGTATAAGGAAGTAAGATATTGAAACGGTACCACTCAGTGAGCTAGCATCTGCTTCCGCAATCGATTGCGATAGACCTAGGGATAAAGAGAAGTTAGCAACGCGACAGAAATTTGGATTCTCGAACATACCATCCACGAGGGAAGACGAGGATATGAACTTGCAGAAGTCCTTATTCTTCAATAATCGCGCTGCACCGCACCATGCCATGTACGCAAACATAGCGTTATTCATATCTTTACTCTCTTTCAAGTGATCGCCATCTGGTAAGGGTCCCTTGACGTTCTCAGGCTGGATCTTGTCCAAAAAGTTGTTCGTGAATCTCCGAAGGCGACCAATAGCACAAATCCAAAATTTCACGGTATCAGCCGTAAGAACAAGCATATTTTCTTCGGAGATAATCGTCTCGACTTTATGGATTCTCCTCAGCCATGAATGAAGATCAAGGAGTCGCCCATGGATCTTGATGCGGAGGCCGTCAGAGAACTGGGAAGTGAAGCGAGCGCGGTCTTCCTCTGGAAATTGATAATGGCCCATGCGATCAAGTAGTTCCCTGTCCACACCTGTCGAGGCGGAATCCAAGCGTTGAAAGATCGCGGACACACAACTTTGGAGGACCCAAGCGTCCCTGTAGTCTTCACTTTTCTGGAGAGCAAAGAACAGGTCACGAGCTTGATTGAGAACTTGCATATGCCTAGGCAGACCAGAATAAGATCCCAAACTTGCAGAAGTGTTTGTTTGTCCTCACGCAACATTATCGCCCAACTTAGGATAATATTTCCTTCCCACTGAGCTGTGATACACTGCGAAATCCGGGTTGATTTGGGAACCATTGGAATTGTCATCGGCAGGGCTCATATAAATGAGGGTGGGGGCAAGTGGTGATTGATCTTTGCAAGTGATTCCAGAGCCACTCGGTTCCTGCTCTAAGCTTTCCTTCAGGTCATTAGAGACGTCGTTAAAAGTTTTCGAGTTGCAAGTGACCATGATCAAGGTGAGGTTCATCACGTCGTCAGAGGCTCCAGAGAGTGCAACAGCTAAATTGGAATCGTTTCCGGTGTTCAAGAGGTTGGCTATGTGGACTAGTAAATCGTCGACAGTTCTAGATTTTAGATAACCTGTGTGAACGTCTAGTGTCCCGAGTTGATGTCGAAGTATACATAGAAGAGTAGTGAGACCCAATATTTGATATCGCAGAGCATCTATGTCATTATTCAAGGCAATATTAGACGAGTCTTGTGGTGATTCCGGGTTAACTTCCACGGCCTTGGGTTGAGAGGTGAAAGTCGTCATGGTGGTTTGAACTCAGGATCTTTACCTCGTGCCTTCCATGGCAAATGTGGCAACAAGTCAATATGAACCTATGTCCGCGTTTCAATTTGCACCACGTCCTTCTCAGCTGCAACARAAGAAATAGTCAATACTAATCAATGCTAATAGGCTGGAATCTGCACTTCCTATCTATCTTCCACCACCCAATCCCAGCGAACTGGGCCATCTGGATTCTGTATACACGACGGGCGCCACAATGAATGATTGTCTTCACTCCTGATNGTACCCTCCGCTGACTTTGAAATCATTAATATGTGCCTACAACTGGTGATTTCCCTGTACCTCTATCTCTGTCTTGGTACCGGTGGATCTCCGTGGACTTGAACTCTTTCAATTGATCATGTTTCAATATAGAAGAGATGTTTTCAATCACACATATTCTCTCCAACCGCTGATAGTGATACGGAATCGCAGACCTCCCCCACAAATCATGCCTCGCAAGATTCCATCCTCCTGCCATTGAAAGATCAATGCATTCACTATGTACCTCTCCCGGGCCAAACAATTCTGCCACTTCTAATCAATGGGGTTCTTCCTCTCCTTATACTTCTCAATCTATATCCTTGACCTTCCCTCATTCGGTGAATCATGGTGGATGAGGCGTACTTAAAACCAGCTCAGCTTCACACATCTCCGCTACCCCGGATCAAAAGTCGGATTTTTGATCGAGGACACTTCCATCACAGATCCCCCGATTCATCATTCCCCACACTTTTCCGGTGCACCGAGGACGCTGAAAGACACCCACATGTTCTCTATTGGATTGAATTAGACTGGTTACAATAAACGACTACATGTACGCATGGTGATGCTGAGGAGGGTAGAAGAGAGATGGAAAACTTGGACAACAATGGAATGAGAACTCGAGAAGGGAGGGTATGCACATAAAGAGAAAGAAGAGGGAGAAAAATGCTGAGAAAAGAAAAATGATGATGGTGATGCTTGATGATGAACAATGCGAGAAATGCGTGAAGGAGAAGATGAGGAAAGGAGAAAATGATGCTGATGCTGATGATAATAACAATTGAGAGGAGAAGTCCGTAAAATTTCAACGCTGCGATGCGTTTTTGTTGGTTGTTATTGTACTTGTACTTGAGGTAGAGCAGAGAGAGGAGAAAGAACAATAGCTGTGAGAGATGGAAATTATAAAGCTTGCTGAGGGTAGGAGGGTGGAAAGAAARTCTAAGACGATGAGAAGACCGGGATATCAGTGTTCCGCAACAAAGGGCTGACAAGATTTATTTCTCACCGTAACAACGTATTGACAGGGAAGAAAACAAAAAGATGCGCTTTGAATGCTCATCCCCGAACAGACGCTCTCATAGATGCAACCGAAGGCGCCGCCCGCATGCAGACTTTTCTCTGCGCCTCGATTTGTTGAATCAAGAACTTATCAAACTCCAACCCACTCGGTGAGAGATCCAACGAGCGACACATATCATCTGGAGTATCGCAGGAGCCCGGGAAAATCCAAGGCGAAGAATTGTAGTATGGGTTATGTGGCGGAGGCTCAAGGCGTAGGCGTGTGGGAGGGGGAGCTCGGGAGGAGCGTTTGCTTGCTTCCAACGAGGCTTCTTTCATGGAGTGCTCCGGGGTAAAGCCGGCTGTTTTGTGCACGGGCTCGAGTTTCACTGTCAGTCCCGGGAGGTTTTGGACGGACGTAAGAGGCTGGTGGCCGCGAATACTGTCTCGGCGGCCACGCGCGGGTGGCGACATGGATCGTTTGGGCCAGCGTTGTACACGAGTTTGGTACGAGGCCTCTTGCCTCGGGGGAGGNAGCAAGGTCGGAGAATGTCTTTGTCTTCGAAGTATGACAGTCTCTTGAAGCGTATAGAGTGGAGAAGCGCGGGAAGTGGTACATCGGAAGTGCTCATCCTCATCCACGGCGTACGTAGGTTCCATTGAGTGATCATAATACGATGATTGAGGAAATTCTTCCGACAATGGAGACATTTCGAAGATAAGGTTCGGGGGACATTGCACGCCTTAGTGGGTGAAAGTGGGGGTGGAGATCGGTCTACCCTCGACCTGGTGGGGATTTGGATGGGCTCTGAAGTACAGAATCGGTTCGTGCGGGGAGGATACGGTGTGGCCATCGACGAAGGAGTTGGGTAATCCATCAGTGTTCGCTTGACTTGGGCGATCTAAGAGAGTCATAAAAAAGTATTCCTCGACTTTAAGTATGCCAATGCCTACAATTTGTGACTATAGAGCGCCGACAACTTCTAATCTAATTTCTTTTTGGGGAAATCGCGTCCAGTAAGAGGTCTGAGATCGAGACCACACCGCAACTGAGGCGTGAGAAGGAGGCAGGAAAGGTATGTAAAGCGGGAGATTTCCTGGACAAAGAATAAAAGATATGTGAACAAGTGTGATTTATATATATTCAAGAACGCTGTGCTCACTCTACGTGCTGGCAGCGTTCGTGGATGAACGAGCGGTAACAAAATCCGGGGTAAAGACAAATTGACCAACAGTTGTCGGCAGTGCTGCGTTGATACAATCAGAATGCAATGGACGATGCACGAAATAGAGGCACTAGAAGAAGGCCACGAAAGACGATGTGAGAGAACGGAAGGAAAGGTCGAGGAACAGATGGACGTTGTATTTTTTCTGGCCGACTCTTTAAATCACTTTGACTGGGTTCCGACTGACGTAACGCCATCATTGATGTATCGGGCCAAATATAGCAAGCAATTGTCTTGTCCCTCGCGCTTCCTTTCATCACAAAAGGGAAAACGCTCGAATGTTTCCATGCCAGAAGGAAAAAATACAACGACCGATCATTTCCTTATTCTCAGAAGGTACCCNACGAGAGTATGTTCAAACAAAAGCTCTGTACTCCTCTCAACTCAGGCTGTAAATACCATTAATTAACCCGTGGCCCTGTCTGATGTCTCGATTGACACGGATTCAGACCATGCCAGTGGACGATGCTTCCGACAAAATTTTCCTTTTCCATTCTGTTCGGGACGGTCGTAAAGTAGCCGATGTTTTCTCGACTGAGCTAAGCACGGAAAACTTGGGTTCTATACGGCCGTTATATGCCTGGAACGAGCAGTTTACAGCTGGCAAATATCTCGGATTCCCTGGGTCCCAAGGAATTCTCTATCAATGTTATTGTTCTATGTAACCCAAGCGCCCACAAGGTGGATACGCCGCTTGCCTTTTGTCCCATAGTTCCCTAGCACGTAAACTGAGGTCCTACATGATTCTAGAGGTAGCCAAGGCCGCGGTATTATTCTCCTGCACGCGTTCTTACGACCTTGTCGGGCGCGTCGAGGTACTCTTGAGTCGGGCATCAAAGTTATATAAGCATGATCGTCATCTGACGTCACTGACACTGCGCCTGGCCCTGGCTTTCTGTAAAGCGTCAGGCTCCAAGCGGCTGCGCCTTCACAGCTCTCTCTTCCACTAACCACCATCATGTCTGCCCCAACACACTCAGTTCACGTAGGCCATATTATAGTTGAGCGATAANAGCATTAACAACTGATACCCATAGGTATCTGGCATCGCTCCTACAACCACTGAAACCAGTATTTCAGACTTCTTTACGTATGTCCATTCAATGTCACTCTTATTTCCTTCTTCGTTAATTAATCAAACTATCTACCATTCAGTTTCTGTGGAAAGTGGGTTCTCTCCCTTGATATATCGTCCCCTCGTTTCCATCTTGATCTAATGTGACCATCGTAGGATCACTTCCATCGAGTTCAACAAAGAGGAGAAATCGGCTACCATCCATTTTGAGAAACCCTCAGCAGCCAAAACGGCCCTCATGGCAAGCATTAGATTTCCGGGATCCATCATCTGTTAGTTAATTAGCCTTGTTTGATAAGCTCAACGGTGGAACCCTCGACGGAGCCACACTAGCCGTGACATCTGAAATCGCTCACGAGGATGAAGCGCACGATCATGTCGAAGGAACTCCTCTCGAACAGAGCGACAAGCCTCGGGCTGGAAGTACGTCGCCGAATCTTCAAACACAATGTTCAGAGTCTAACAAAGTTTCTTTGCTTCAGTCGCCGCCGAATATCTAGCGAAGGGATACACACTTTCCGACCAAATTCTCCAGAGAGCAATTGCCCTTGATCGTATGTAGATCCCGCTCCACATACATATGTGTCCACTATCTCACCGACGCGTTTTGCAGACGAGAAGGGGATCTCTTCGCGCTTCCTCTCATACATCAAGAACTTGGACTCGACACTCGGGTCCAAAGCTCTTGGTCCAGATCAGACTATCTCTGCTAAAGTGCAATCTACCGTGACCGACGCAACCCAGAAGGCGAAGACCGTTGATGAGCAGAAGGGGTTCTCTAAGACTGCTGGCGATGTGAGGGCGCTTCCCCCCGCCATTCCTCCGTATATTAATCATTCTGTCACTATGTTAGTATTACGCCAGGGCTCTGGCGTCGCCATTGGGTCAGAAGGTTCGTACGTTTTATACGACGACGTCCAAACAAGTACTCGATATCCACGAGGAAGCTCGCCGGATCGCGGCCGAACAAAAGGCTGCCTCTCCTCCTGCAGCTACCACTGCTGCCGAGGAGACCAAGACGAGCGCCCCTGCAGCTTCAGTTTGAGGATGGTGTATATTTGCTACAACATATTGGAAATTCAAGTTTCATGTATGTATGATATTGTACGACTCTACTCTATAAGATGATGGTTTCTTTCATGAACGAGGTCACTTTCGAAATGGTGACGTCAAAGCGAAGATCGCTGTCGGGGACGATGGGGATGAGTCATGGTGATTTTCCATTCAATCCTCTCAAATTGCATCCGCCACTAACACATCACTTTCACCTGAGTACTGCAGCGATGTTCATGACCTCAAAATTTCTGTCCTCTTCACCTCATAACATAGCGACAGTGCATGCTTGAACTCCTTCGTCGATCGTACTGGGCAACCATGACGGCTGTGGGATGCTCATTGTGTTACATGGAAACTATGAACGAGCTTCAAGCTCAATGTGCACAATGCTGGACTCGGGAACCACTGCGGCCAGCATTCTTTAATAACAATGTTTCATCCTGGGAAGTGGTGGAGGTGAGTGTGAGTGTAAGTGATCGATAGGCCCGGTGGGCTACGGAAGGACCGCGAAGATTCGATACATCAGACGCAATGGCGAATGTGCATACCTTCGTTCTCTGCTCCTGAATCTGAATATTCGACGATGTTCTCTTCACTTTGATTAATACAGATACTTGGGGTCTGWATATCCCACCAACGCCCGCATATTCGCTCGTAGCCATTGATAATTACATATAATAAACGAGCCCACCTGTTGTCTACTGGCGTCTTTTCTTATTCAAAAANCCTATGGAATTTCTCACTATTATTCTCCCAGCGCTGGTATGGACAACCCCCGTTTTCGGGAACGCCACGCAGACATTTGCGCCGCCATCTTTGATTACGCCTCCACCTGATGTCCGACTCGATGGTGAGACATTCCACGAAGAGGGGGTAGTCGCTGATGTATGTTTCAGGCAGACAAAGCGGAGGAGAAATCAGGGACAGTATGCTCATTTTCAACACCTGCGGGAGGGATGTTTGTATGCCCAGCATTGTTTCGGAGGTCGTGAGCTCTCGCCTTGCAGAAGGCGCCAATGATAGGTTCTGCGACGCCTTCGGATTCACTGTTCCTGAGTGCTATGTGGGTGGCCTTTACTCAAGCCTTTCAGCGAAGCTAATTCGAGGGTTCGACCCTCTAGTGCGATACGTTCAACGAGCGGTCAGAAATAGTCTCACAAGACCTCGCAGAGTGTATCCCTCGTTGTGCTTCTAGCGCCGGATTTCCAGTCGCAACTACTGAGAGTCCTACCTTCCAGACCATAGTCCGTAGTATTATGGAGGAGGATTCATTGAGGTGTGGCCGGACTCCGAGTGCGAGCGAAAGCGAAGCCACCTCTGCGAACGCCTCACCTTCGCGGTCACTGCCCATCGTATCCGATAACAGCGTGACGAAAGCGAAAGGCTACCCGAGAGCATGGATCGTGTTCCTGATCGCTCAGTACATTGGATTTATTACTTGGCTAGCGTATTGGTGAGAAAGGGAACAGTAGGATGTGGTCTTGTGGTGTTTCGTGGCCTCACGTCCCCTAGATTTGTAAGTAAACACGTTCTCGTCAATAGAACATTCGGATATGGTATAAAACTGCGCTATTTCACGGACAGCACACGTAGACACGCCGAATTTTCTGTGCAAGTCCAATCACATTCCTCGGCAGTGCCGGAAAGTATCCGGTACCCTCCATTTTTATAATTATCCCTTCGTGCCGAAGCTAGACACAGTCTATTACTCCCTCACTCATGGACTGCCAGGAAGAGGAACAAGATATCCAAGAGCCCAACATTAGGCGGAGAGCCTGCGAGGCTTGTCGAAAGAGGAAAAGTGAGTGTTATCAGGTTGCTTACAAATACGTTCCTACTAATTTTGATCTGTTAAGCACGATGTACGCTGCTTAATCTTCAAGTTGCTTTTACGCAGACTCATATTTCACATCTCAACAGGCGAACACAATGGGAACCTTCGCAAGCCGAGAACTGTACTCCCCCGAACTCGTCCTACTCAACGAGAGGTATGTCAGGATAGGCTTAAAAGTAGGCCGGCTGATTTCTTACTAACAAGGTCTTTCTAGCTGCGATCTAACAAAGAGTACGAAGTCCCACACATAAGCCTTCACTATTCTGACAATTACTCCAGATATGTTGAGCTCCTGGAAGACAGGACAAAGCAACTTGAAGAGCTTGTTCATCGCGTGTGCATTTCTCTATCAGAAGTGATGTTTTGTCCACATACGTTCTAACTACGTGTTCTACAGCATTTCCCAGACCTGGACATTGAGCAAGAGCTGAACAAAAATGACCCAACCCATCCCAATTCTCTCTATTCCTCCACTGCGCATACGACAGAAGCACTCAATCTCACGATCGCGACCTCATCAATACGRAACTTTGATCAAGCCTCTCCTGAACARGACCACGATTTCTTCGAATCATTACTTAAAGGATGGCTACCAGGAGTCAATGGTGCACGCTATCTGGGCCCATCCAGTCGAGCAATGTTCGTCAAGAATGCGTTTGAATCCAAGCATGACGAAATATCAGATTTCGAGGATTCAATGCAAAAGGTTAGAGAGATTTCCAGAGGGACATTTTGGGCACCATCTCCTGTGAGTTATAGAATTTATCTTGCATCAGCACGTATTGAACGAATCAGTGGGAGCTGACACTCGCAAATGACCGCCCCCATGCTTCTACTTTCTGCTTCCCAGAAACAGATCTGTTATGGGCACTAGTCGACCTATACTTCAGCCGTGTCAACGTCTATCTCCCATTACTTCATCGACCCACTTTCGAGCGCTCTCTTCACGATCATTTGCATCTCAATAATGATCAATTCGCCACAGTGGTGCTGCTCGTTTGCGCGGTTTCTTCGAGATGGTCCAGCGATCCTCGGGTCTTTTTGGATGGTGATGCATCTCATTCATCGGGATGGAAATGGTTCTCTCAAGTTCCCCGAGCGAGGCTAGCGCTTCTGCGACCTCCGACTTTGTATGATCTTCAGGGATATAGTGTACGTCGTGTTATCCAAGCGAGATGGTGTATTAACAGACCCTCGTACGCAACAGCTAGTCGCACAATACTTGCAAGGGACATCGCTTCCTCAATCATCTTGGACTGTCATCGGACTTGGTCTTCGAGTCGCCCAAGATGCAGGGGCACATCGCAAGTCTGTGCGACGACATGATGCTGCTGAAGAAGAGCTGTGGAAGAGAGCTTTTTGGACGCTGCTCTACCTGGATAGGTGCTCTAGCTATATGATCGGGAGAACTTGTGGAATTCTTGATGAAGAGTACGTATCCTTCCCCAATATCGCTTTCCTTCCTTTCCTCACTCTGTCGCCAGTTTCGACCTTGATTATCCTATCGAATGTGACGATGAATATTGGGAAGGAGAAGCCTCTAGCATGGGTTTCAAGCAGCCACCAGGAAAACCCTCGACGATAACCGCCTTTGTGTACGCATTAAAACTTACGAACTTGACAGCTCTTACTCTTCGGACTTTGGTTCGTTCTTTTTTGTCTTCCTTTTTTTCTTCGTCTTTATATTATACATAGTACTCTATGAAGAAGCCTCTTCAGACTTCCTCTGGGCACTCTCGGGATGAATGGGAACAAGAGATAGCAATCGAGTTGGACTCAGCGTTGAACAAATGGAGGGACTCCTTACCCGATTACTGTATGTCTATWTCACCTTCATGCGCCGTTTTCCATTCTCATGACATAGCTGCTTAGTACGCTGGNATCCTAGCCGCACACCGATAAGCCTTAACGAAAATGAAATTTTCAATCAGTCAGCCGCTCTTGCATGTGGCTATCACCATCTTGAGATCCTTGTACATCGACCATTCATCGAATCTGTCAGCAGGACGGAAAACTCAATGACCCTTTCCTCTTGGACAATTTGCAAAAATGCAGCTAGGTCAGCTTCACACATCCTCGATGTCCAACGTCGGAGGGGAGAGAACTCCATGCCCATTCAGGACGTACGTAGATCTATTTCTCAAACCTTGGGACAATATCTAAGGGTTTCCTTTTCATAGTCTGTAGCCTTCTCGTCTGCGCTCGTCCTGCTGCTAGTAGTTCTGGAGGGCCAGAGGAATGGGCTGAAGGTGGATTGGAGTAAGGAGCTTGCGGATGTGCAGAAATGCATGTTGTCCTTGAAGTCTCGAGAACACCGGTATGAGGCCTGACTTCCGTTTCGCTCTTGATGATTCGTATATTGACATTGACACCTTCAGGTGGCGCCTAGCAGGGCGCATGTGGGATATCCTCCATGATCTCACTCACGTTGGTAACGACCAGACGTGTACTACAGACACTATCTCTCCGGACATCGATTCCCCGTCGCCCTCGTACCCAAGCTCTTTTGACCCATTCCCTCCTTCACTGAACGTGAACTTGGATGCATGCCATTTTGATATTGCCGCAGAATCCCTATATCCTCCTGAATATGGTACCACCATGTGGACAAACATTTCCGACGGATTCGAGTGAGTCTACGGTAACTCTCTTTATAGCCCTCATCTCTATTATAGTAGCATTAATGACTGGTTAATGTACATGTCTGGGGTTTTCCATTAAAGACTATGTGGGTACCTAATGAGCCTATGAAGAGTCTGTGTCCTTCTCAACATCATACCATATGTATCTTACCTGTCCTTATATCTTTTATATCGTACATCCATAAAATCTTATTGAACAAGCATCTACTCAGCCTCTGTGACCTCATTTTTGGACAGATTGGTGTTAGATTGGTAGCATGGAGGTACAAAATATGTGTGCTATATACCAAAAATATTTGATATAAGGATGTACCAGGTAGGAATTGGGAATCGACAGCAGGGTGAAAACATTAAGGTTGTAATAAAAATTTAACCCAAAATAAAANCTTCAAAAGATTCGTTAGTAACCATTTCATTTTCTCTYCATATAGGGACCCTCTGCAGGATCGTCGATGTCATTTTCCCCGAAGTCGGGCGGTWTCCGACCGCTCTGTGTAAATGCGTCGCCCGGATCGTCCTCCGAAACCCTTTCAAGCATGGCATCCTGGTCACGGGCGTTCTTCAAGTTTTCTACCAGTGGCCCAAACCTAGCTTCAAATTCGTTCGGGGTAAGGGGACTATCCGTTCTTTTTATATCTTCGTCGAAAGTCGGAGATGAGCTGCGCAGGCCCCCCCAACCACTAGGCTTCGTCCATATGCGTATGAGGCCATTGTGGCTACCTGAGGCAAACATGAAGGGGTATTCGACAGCTGGGTTCCATGCGATAGATGTAAGATCTCCGCCTGAGGCCTGTGCGCGTATGTGATGAAGAAGGCTGCCGGATATACGATCCCAGATGAGAATGTCACCAGCTGCGATACTGTCGTCAGAGGACAAGGGCCACTCGAATAGCGTTTATTGTCTCACCTTTTCCCGCACAGAGAATAAGCTCATCATTCTTGCCTCCAAAGTAACTTGGACCTGACAACAAAACGTCAGTAGACTGAATTAGTCTAAGGGATGTGCCGTCTTAACCTGCGAAGTCAACTGGGATCTTGGGTTGATAAGTAACTCGTAGCGTTGGTCGAGCTATTGTCCGGCTTAGAATTTGACCATCCTTAACTGCTTTCACGAATTCCAGTCTCCAAAGTTGTGGGGGAGCCTAAGATCACGGGTGCATAAGCATGGAGAGCTCTATGGCGAGGAACGCCTTACCTTGTTTTCATAACTAACCAGTGCGACTAGATCCAGTCGTGTTTTGCCCGCAAGGGTCACATCCCGTACGTCGTTAACCACTGGCGTCTGACTTTCCACTTCTTTCGTATCCAGATTGTAAACTGCACAAACATATAAAGARGCGCGACGCAATGAAATACTGTATCGCGTACCTATGAGCCGTTTTTCATCCCTACAAGTGCTTGGTTTGAGACCATCTGGGGACTCTAACAAAGGGCCAACCCCAAGAATTCTAATCCCGTCGGGTGTGATGGCAACATCGTGGAGCTTTATTTTTCCAACATTATGAGTACCGATAACCTAGTTGTTACGCTCAGAACTCCAGTACAGCAGACCTCGGATTAGAGAGTCTCACATTCCCAGCTATGTCCTGAATGTGCGTTTCAACTTGGTACGATCATTATCATGGTCCTTCATGCAAGGAACTCACCATCTTGACAACGTCACTTCCCTCCACCGAAAGCAAGGCTTCATAGCAGTCACCAGGAATGTCAGTTGGTAGCTCTCGAGGTTCAGTCCAAGAAATATCCACCTTCTCCTCCTGGGAACCACACCACTGCTTCAACATCGTTTGTCCNTTCAATTGTCWWGACACTTCCAGTTTTAGATATCTTAATTCTCGTTCCTTTTTTAAGCTAAAGCCTCACCCTTCCTTTTGCATACCACACTACACACATGCAGCTCGACATCATCCACTGGTTTCTTTATGACTACGATGCACACGTAACATGCTTGCCATGCCCATGGCTTCCACGCTCGTCTTCTTAGTAAGGATTTATCTTCTAGTTGTTTTCTAGGATGTCCTCTTTGAATTGTTGTACTGCTCCTCAGCTTACCTACCTGTCCCTTACTTACCAGCCCCGACCTATGACCTGACCCTGCAATGAAATTTGTATGTCTTTTCATGAACTTTTGCACTGGTGTAAACTTCAGTTGCTTGAGTTACTCTATTGCAGTGTGAACTGCTAGTACTTGAGAGTCTAAGACTGTCAGCTATGTATAATGTAAGGTATAGTAGCTGCTTAGTTGATGGATATTGATGTCAAACGTGCCTTGCTAATTGACCGCCAACATCGATTGGGAGATTGCAGTGCTCTCCTGAAAAAGTTGAATTCCAATTCCCGTCTCTGTCATTCTTGAGGTAGCCCAATGACGCTTCTCAATTCTCAACACTCTCATTAATTTTGATTCTGCAAGCCAGATGAACACAGCCACCCATACAATCGCCGGTCGATTAAAGATTTTACAGGCATATTTTCCAGCATTTTTTGTTCTCAGTATGTTGAGATTGGTATGTAGTATATACTCCATGAAGGTTGTAGCTTTAAATTACAGCCCAGCTGTGCTATGGCTCTCTCGAGCAAGTACTTATGCAGTGGCTGTGCAAGTGATATCACGGTCTCACCCATGCACGAATGGGATAACAAAATGAGGGAAACATGTATTGAACTGGGTAGATTGACAAGGTATGACTAGAGATTAACTAGGGCAGCATTTGGACCACGCATGTTGTTCTCAACAAGCTCAATGTACCGTTTACGAATGTCCCGATCCGAAGTCATTACCATCTTACACTTCTTGCCACCGCTAGATGTATTGTAGTAGAATTGAGCCTCAAATTTGTCCCCCCATTCACGCCGAGCCTGGTTTGCGACAAACATGTCCCTCTCCTTGCGTTGCTCTCGCAATTGGTTTTCAATCGCTGTCAGTGAGAGCGGCTCGCCTTTCTTTTGACCATCGTGATGCTGATACTTCGCAGCAAAGGCGGCATGCGAGTCAAATTTGGAATACTCCTCAAGGAGTGACTGCACAGAACAATTAGATAGATGTTCAACAATAAAATGATGAAAGTGTACCTGGGCTTTGTACCAAGCGGGATGTATGAGTTTCCAATGGGACTTGCAGATGTGTTTGTATATACGGGGCCAGTGACAGAGTGGAATTCGCTGTCCTCGAATGACGAGGGGACACAGATTTGGTTGGAATGCTGGATCTTTGTCGTCCCATGTCTTCTTTAGCACAGCCAGGTCATCGAAGCTGGTAAGACTGATCGTTACTGGGGACATCGGATAATCCTTTGCTGTCACCACAATCGCCTGCCCGTCTGGAAAGGCAATGGTGTCCTTCACTATTGCAGCATCTTTAGGTGGTGACGGTAGCGCAACAGGAGGTGAGCAGCGTGGATTGTCAACAGTTGAAGTGGTGTCGCGTCGGGGGACTGATGGGCAAGTCACTTCGCTCTGG
>LBLO01000578.1:0-20888 GCA_004354395.1 Chondrostereum purpureum | reverse complement strand
CGCACCCAGCGCCACTCGGACAATTTCGGACCGTAGTAGCACAGCCACCCATAGGTAGAATGCCACGTCACACACCCTTGTATTCCTGAGTCCAATACTTATATCTCGTTTCTGCTCACTGGACCCGCCTCTCTCATATCTCGTCCTCTTACGGCGTCAATATCAACTATTAGGATTTTGACAGGTTATGGGCCNTGCTTGCCACTAATACCTCGTCAATTGTGCTGTTCCACAACAATTTTCTCTATTTCATTTCTCACTTCTCTTGCCCACCATTACTGTCCAATCCATCACTCCTCCATCTCCACCCATGGCCAACCCTAATGTCTTCCAACTCCTGTCTATCTTTGACAATGCCAAGAAGTTCAATGGAGACAACTTTGCTCAATGGCACAGGGAGTTCAAGATGGTTGTCGAGCCTGCTGGCACATTCTGGTCACTCATTACTGGTCGGAATCCCAAACCTACTTCCAGTTCAACCACCACTTCCATTTCCGACTGGGACTCGCTCAATGCCAATTGCTGCCTCCTCCTTTACAAAATGATCTCATCCGACCAAGTACGTGAGGAGCACTGTAGGGATACCAAGACTGCAGCCGAGACCTATTCCAGTCTCACCAAATCCTATCAGGTCAGCACCCGTTCTGTTCGCTTTGACCTGAAGCGGGCCATCTATTCTGCTGTTCATGATCCATCCATTGACATCAAAACTTACATTGCTGGCATCTGCACTGCTGCCGAAGGGCTGGCCAAGCTAGGCCATCCTACTGCCGATGCTGATATTGTTGATGCCATCATCATGAATCTCCATCCATCCTGGGAGGGGGTTCTCTCCTCAATCACTGTTCGTCGCACCAATCCTACTCTTCCTGAGCTCAAGGGAATTCTTCGTGATGGGCAATCACTGCCTGCGATGAAGAGGCTTCTGGGTAGCAAGAATATCAATCCTTCAGATCCCACTGAGTCTGCTCATCTAGGGAGTGGTGGGAGAAAGGGAAATATGAGGAAGGGTAAGAAGTCTCATCGCACCTGAGAGCCCAGTTCAGGTTCCGACTCTGCATCAGAGTCCTCTGGGGATGAGTGCCCTCGCTATCGCTGGCTCAAGCCTCAGGATGAGCTCTCCGACTGTCACCGATGTGGGCTTCCTGGTCATATCTCCCGGTACTGCATGGCCAACATGCCTCAGCGCATCAAGGACAAGATCATCAAACGTGCCAGAGAACGGAGAGGAAAGAAGGGGAAGGAAAAGGCTCATCATCTTCAGGAGCTTTCTGATGATGATCTGGATCTCTCAGAAACAGATGAACAGGTAAACTTTTCACATTTCGGTCAGAGTTGCACTGCAGAGGAGTTGGAGGGGATAACCCTCAGGCTGTGTATTTGAGGTGGAGAGATTACTGGTTTGGTGGGAGGGGTTATTGGGGTGGTGGGAGATATAGGTTCTTTTTGTTTTGCTTGGGTGTCTCCACAGGTGGGAGTGTCAGATTTGTTGGGTGTGCGTCGCACCCAGCGCCACTCGGACAATTTCGGACTGTAGTAGCACAGCCACCCGTAGGTAGAATGCCACGTCACACGCCCTTGTATTCCTCAGTCCAATACTTATATCTCGTTTCTGCTCACTGGACCTGCCTCTCTCATATCTTGTCCTCTTACGGCATCAATATCAACTATTAGGATTTTGACACCATTCACAAGCACATCAATTGGAACAAGCTGATGTTCTGCTGAGGGAATGATTCTATCGCCGCATAGCTATTGAACACTGCACCACATTCATTCACACAAACCCTAGTTGTTGACATAATGGACTCTTTACTCTCAAATATCTTCTACCAGATTTCATATGCTGAGACATAATTACCTCTTTGGAAATTAGGAGACAGCCCTGCCATATGATCCTTCAAATGATTACAAGCTTTCTGAACATTACCAGATATAAAGCTTGAACCGATAAGTTTACTTAAACTGTTTCATGTCATTATGAACTGCTGTTCAGAAATGCTTAGTTCCTGCCATTGACTCCATAACAAGGCTATACAAGAATCATATGCGCAGCTGTTATTACTCCATATAGGACCCCTGATTATGGCTAATGATGTATTTGAACTTCTTGCTCTCTTTTCATCTCTTGTCTCTGAATTGTGCTCCTCCGCCTTTCTTTTAGTATTATCAGTACCAGGTTTGKTAGATCTCTGATTTTTCTGATTCTTTGCTATTACATGCCACTTTAGCTCTTCCTCTTTATTAGGAATCCACCCATCTACTGCATTCCACCTGATTGATTTGTGAAGTTTCACTGGCATGTAAACATCACCCTTTAACTTGTGGAAGAAAGATATAAGTTGTTGTCGAGTCTCCCCTATAACAGTTGTGTCCAGTTTGTTGTTATATCTTAAACAGGTGATGTCATCTAGCATTTCCAATTCCCGAAATTCCTGTCGTAAACAACCATCAGTATCACCTGTTANTTTTTTCTGGTCAAAACCTTGTAACAACAATGTACCTTCTGCTGATGCACTTCTCGATAATGCTGTGTATATTCCCTGGTGAGTTTGACAGTTCATCAGATCAACAGGATTAAAAACACGAGTTCTACCTTGTGAAGCATATTCAGTCATAGCAAAATTGGGCAATACTTCAACCTGTTTCCTACTAATAGATATTATACTGTCATCCATCATTCTACAATCTTGACTTGTAGCTGTATGTACAATTGGCACCACATTCAAAGGCAACCCATTCAAGGTAACATCTGATGTTGGGCTTACCAATTTAACAAACAGAACATCCAATACTCTCTGACCCCATTCTCCGATACTTTCATGCCAGTCGTATACTGTTGCCTCTTGGCCTTTCGTAATACATAGCTCAGTTGCACTATTTGTCACGAGTTGCCTCCCTCGTGCCACTAGCACCACGGCCTCGTGGCTCTGCCTTGCCAGGCACTCTTTCCTCATTTGGTCTCACCGTTCATTTCCTTTTCTAGTTGTCCCCTTTTAGTAGCTTTTGTTATCAGATAGATTCCAATGCTTCCCTTGTAGATTATTAGCAATCGTCCTTATTGTTTCTTAGCAAGCAAGTAATACTTACTTACCAAGCGTCGCTTCGCCGTCACATGCACTCACATGACGGCTCAGTAGTTAGTTAGTATAAAAGCATGTATAGATCGAACCTAGGGACTCCATTTCGAGTCCCTATTTATAGGGAACTCGACTGTTACCCTAGATTTTTTTCTAACTACCTCTATTCGTATTTTTTGTGGCGTGGGAATCACCTTCTTGTTTCGTCATCTTGTTTCCATTTTAGTCTTGCCTCATACCTCGGTTTCTGCATTGAGAAGTATTATTACACCTATTCCGCACTATATGTATTAGATTCTAATTATATGTATAACTATAACTAGTTTTTATAACTATATATATGTATGATTACCAACCGCTTTTTCTCTCAACTCTTCAACAGTCATAAAGGATTTCCAATTGTATTCACGCCTCGCCCTTTCTCTCTCCCGTCTATCGATTACCATGTCTTCACTGGCACTCGCTATCCAATCCTCGTCCTTCTTGAACCCATTCTCGACCCACCGAAACAAGTGCCCCGAGGTATACTGAATAATCGACATCCTTTCTTCGCCAGCCTCAGTGGACACCGGCGTATTGGAGTGTCGAACAATTGCCGAAGGAATCAAGATGGTTGAACCGCTGGGGAAGCGTACGATCAGGCCTATCTCCCACAAGACGATGTGACCGCCCTTGTCAGGATTGAAATGCCCCAACGCCGTTATCGCACACCAAGCTCGCGCAAGGTTTCCCTCATCGACATGCGGCCATGTAATGGAGTCCAATCCAAGATTAAATGTGATGCAGGCGAACGCCGTCTTGGCGTGGTTCCTTACGCACTTTGTGCTGGCCGCAGTTAGCACGTCGAGCATGTTAACGCAGTCGTCGAAGTTTCTTTTCCCAAACGTTTCGTACGCACCTACATGCTCTGCGTCAGTAGAATATACGTCTCCTATGCTATTATACTCACAGTTTGCGAAACCGGCGAGCCTCTTCACTAGCGTATTCTGTAGGAGGTCGTCTACCAACTTTTTTCGAGCGTTCGTGAACTGATTCCTGCTCTGGGGTTCCTGGCGGTACGTATTAGTTCTGTAAATACTTGACCATTTAATACGCCTTACTGTTTGCCCACCCCCCAAGGAAATTCCGGCGGTTACTGACGGGTATTTGCCTCGTTTGCTGAGTTCCTCATKCGGCTGTAGTTTAATCTTGGCCGCAGTTTTTTTCATTGCATCGGCGACKCCTTCAGTGACCTTCAACCACCCGTCGTGATCTGCAGGGGTTCCAGCGAGCACCCCAAAAACGCGCCCGCTGCTGTCGACCAACAGTACAGTCTTTCTTTATCAAAACGTTAGTGCATTAAGCTCATGTGGGCCGTCTTTAACGCACCTGCCGTCCCATTTGAATTCCTGCATACCGAAATCCGCGACCAGCTCCTCCACAGTGTAAACCTTCTGTTCCTCTGGTCTCCGGATGCCAATCCATGCGGGTTTCGATATCCGGAGCACCTCGACGATGTTTCGGTTCAGGACGATGCCCACATCCCCTGCCTGGGCCCGCCTGTTCTTGCTGCACTGTTTAAGCCGACTGCCGCAGGCGTCTTGCACCTCTTTCCTTTCCACTGCGCGTTTTTTCTTAAGCCTAGCAGTGGAGCTTCTATTATATTTCTTTTTGGCACCTCTGATAGNCGCCGGGGGCCCGTGCGATTTCANACTTCGCGTCGATTATACMTTGGCTTGAGGCCCGAGGGTTTGGCGATATAGTATTCGGGCGCTTCGTAGGATACACCTTGATAGGCCCATCCTCATCCGTAGTGTATT
The DNA here is from genome assembly GCA_004354395.1 of Chondrostereum purpureum. Lineage (NCBI taxonomy): Eukaryota > Fungi > Basidiomycota > Agaricomycetes > Agaricales > Cyphellaceae > Chondrostereum > Chondrostereum purpureum. The sequence continues at coordinate 16,009 of LBLO01000578.1, read as the reverse complement.
CGAAATCTGTTAGCAGTCCGAATATAGGGTCGTCAACGTTGTCGAGGGATGTGAGGCATGTTCGTACGTCAAAGTCTGACCAGATTTCCTGCGAGAACAGCAGCTCCTGCAGCACTTCGAGAGGTACCGACGTCGAAGGTATTGTCAATCCATCTGATGGAGCGTATTAGATTGCATTGTTGTAGCCAACTTTATATAGCTAGCGGAATCAAAAGTTGTGCAATGCGCACGGGCAATAAGGTGCCAAATCTTGCATTTAAGCAGCGGCGACCTAAGCGGAGGTTCGCAGAGCAAGAGCGTTTCCAAGGTCGGAATCAGCAGCTTACTTGTCCACCAGCATTTAGRACCGCCGCGCCAGCAACGCAGCACCCATTGCCCTACGCGATTCGGCCGGCGTCGAGAAAGAGGACGACGAACTAGGCGCGTTCCCAAGGTCGGAACCTGCAGCCTATCCGCGCCTCTCTAACCCGTCCAAAAAGACGCGTCCCCATCGAATGCAAACGGGAGCGTTTAAGTTCGATTGGTTGCGCTTTATTTCGCAGACAACAATACACAAAACTCACCTGTTTTTTCTGTCCCCATTTAAAGCCCACTAACGCGCTATCAATATTGAGTTATAGTATAGTGTGAGCAGAGGCGGTAGGCTTGAGGTAGGGACCGACAGACACAGCACTATACTTGTTCAAGTGACACCACCCAAACAAACACTTGGCTGTATATAAATAAAAGAGTGTGGTTGTAGTATTTGTGTGGAGGACACCCTCTGCACAAAACGTGGAATGAATGGCGGTTGTGGTGGTTGAGAACAAGAATGGTAAGCGCCGTGTCGAAGCGCTGACTGGACCTGCTCGGAGTAATGTGGCATCGTGTAGCAAAGAAATAATAATTTTCTATACACTATCGTATTTACATCCATGAAGCGATGCGAATGTCGTAGAGTATTTTACATTGTATTTTAATATCATGTCTACCCAGTGTGTATAATTTAAAACCAATGAAATGCCTTCATTTCTTGCGCTTCAACGTACGCCGCTCTCTTCTGGAAGCGGGTAGATGGGCTGGTATATTCTACCTGATTCGCGGCCGAATACCTCTCGTATTTATATATCTTTTTCTCTAAAAGAGATTCCCTGTAATCCAGCCATTCTTCCTTCATCTTGTCGATCGTGCTTGCCTTGTCGACTGAGTGCTCTAGTCTCTTTTTGTTGATTTTGCGCACTAGCTCACGGTACAACATTTCGCCGTATTCGACCATCAAGGCCTGAGCTCTACTGGCCTCCCCTTCAAGCTCGATTGTTCCAATCGCCGCCTCGTTCAACATCGTTGTTTGCTCGAACACCCCTCCCATTCCAAAGCCAATGACTTGAACCTCATTTTCTCTGTATATGTAAGATCTCCCCTCGTCTGGAGAAATTTCTTCGATAGACGGTGCCTGTGTTCCATTAATAAGGACCATATTTTATGCAGTAAAAATCAGACCTTTTGCGAACCCGTCTCAACCACCGATTCACTCTATACAATTTGTAAGTAACACCCCATACAACCCACATATTCTGCTTACTTCTTCTGAGACGCCGTCTGATTGATCATCTGTAAGATCAATGGCGATYGGGTCTCTACTCTTTGAGTGTCTTTCTGGCTGAAGGCAGTCGATTTAAGTGCATTTGCAGCCCTCACGATCTAATCAGCTAAACCACTGACCTGTTCATCCATCAATAAGTAGCTGAGTGAGTTCTGTCCCCTACTCTTGATAGCGTTGGTAAAAAGAATACCCGGACTTCTCATCCGGCCCATCGATTCAGGCCCGCGAATACTATATCGCATAAGGACTTGCGGCGTATTTATGTTTAGTATATAGATTGAAACTGTACGCCTCCTTGAAGTGAATTCAATTGAGTTGGGTATTCGTTCAGAATCGATTCATATTCATGACATCACGACAACGACCCTATTTGTAGGCCTATAAAAGTTGCTGCGGCTTCAGACCACCCCAACTATGCGCGCCCACATCACTCCTCTTAATTCCCACCTTGCCTACCTGCCCCCGGAAATAATCRCAAAGATTGTYGGGCATTTAATGGTTCTGAATCCATTTGCGTYGTCCTTTCTTCTAAGCAAGGACGACGGCTTTCATTTCGCTTTACACATTCAACGTTGCAAAAAGTACCAGGGCGTATCAGCGGCATGGAGGGATATCGTTATCCCTTGGAAATACAACACCTTATATATTAAGGACCCTTCTACGTTGGYGCGACTTTCTTGGAAGATAACAGATCGGCCTTTGGCAGCAGCCTCTGTTCGACGCATCATTCTTGCTAGAGGCTTCTTCGATATTCTTCGCGGTTCCGTCTCCGAAGACGACGCCTCTGAAAGCGATATGTTTACGCCTAATCCAGACCATGCAGTTTCCCTTTATACTGAGACAGATTCAGGTAAGCGCCCTCTCTGCTGTACTAGCCCACACTGATTTGTCCAGAAGAAAGCACGGCCTCAGAGGGTAGTGATGCCGGATCTGATCGCTCCGTACACTCCTATGCTGAGCGGGTTTTGTTAATGTTGTCTGCTTTTATAAAGGTATGGATTTTGTGACTAATGTGGCGGCTTCTCATCTTTTCATAGAAGTGCACTCTGCTTCAACACCTCGACACTTGTAGCCCTTTCGGCCGCGGTTCATGGGGAGTCCCGCTCCCCCCTGGCTTCAGCCTCTCTGCTCTTTCTATCCTGAATATATCTGATGACGCCTTTAGCCAATCCTGGTTCGATCTGTATTCATTGCTACTCAATGTCGCACCTTCGCTCAAGGAATTGACGCTGGCGTTCAATCAATATTGCCCCGCGCGACACAATCAGAGCATCGTCCCTTTCATTGCTCTCAGCCGCCTCACTTTGCTTGTAGGCCACCAAGACGGTGGTTCCCCCGCCTGGTCTTTCAAGGTGATCCTTTGTCTTTGCCAATTATTCTCCTTCCCAAACCTTGTTGAATTCGGCATGTTTGGCGCGTGGTCTGGTTCTTTGGATGTGGATCTGGTATGGGATGATGTGGCAGCAGCAGCGAGTCTAGTTGCCCGCGGATCTCCCNACTGCCGCACTCTAGCCCTGTCGTTCAGTCGGGYGTTCTCCAAAGTATTCAGGCTCCGGCAAGCTCAAGTCATTGCACCATTCCCTTCCTTATCTCGCCTTATATTATCCATCTCTATGTTGACTCGCCGGCCTAACAGTCACGGCGTCGCAATCGCCGCCCCTCGGAAGAAAGACTTGGTTCACTTAGAACATCCAACTATTGAATATCTTGACATCCTGGGCTTCCCCGATGCAGTATTCGTCAACCTGCCTAGTAGATTTAGGCGGCCGCGACACCCGATCGTAAATGTTGAAGCCGTCGATTCACTGAAGAGTGTTCGCATCATTCATCATAATGCATACTGTTTGGATGGACAGTGGGGTTTTATCGACATGTTGACGGAGCCAAACGGTGCAAGCACCCTAACGCTTGAGCATCACGACGGCGCCTTCGAGCGCATGTCGACTATAGGCAACATTATGTCGTCCGATTACACCGCCGCTGTTTCTTTTGCACCCCTGTTTGGTTATGGTTCTGCGGCTGGAAATCTACTCAAGTGCTCCTCGGACGGGGCCCACGTATTCGTAGATGTAGAGGAATAGCTCCTGTATTGTTTAATTTCACCAGTATTTTGTATTGCCCCCAAGTCCATACAGGTCCTGAGGTACCTCGGATCCTATTCGACCAGGCGAACCACCCCTTTCCCAATATGTTGCAACGTTGGTAAATGCTGGGTTCAGCCACAGTCCGATCAGTTTCCAGACCCGTTCTCTATTACAGTGCGAACTATATATTCTGATCGAGCCTTTACTTGCCCGCCGCCTTTGATCCTCCCTCGTCCGTTAGCAAGTCTATGGCCATCCTAGAAAACTTGTGCTCGTCTAGGTCTTCGTCGTCCACTTCAATCAACAGTTTCCTTTTTGGCCTGACCATCGCGCTATACGGATGTCGCTATGCTCCTTGATACACATCTGTAGAATGTTTGTTTAATTATACGCCTGAAAAANTGTTATAATAACAATACTCACTTCTGTGAATTCCGTGTTGACCAAAGTCACAGCGCGCAAAACCCTCAACAGCTTAACCTTTGCGATCTTGTTTTTGGGCGCCCTAGTAGGAACGACCGTGTAGGAAAATTGAATGTTTACTACGTCTCCCTTTTGAATGACGGAAGGTTTAATGGTTGCATAGCTAATTTATATCAGACTTATGTTTCACGCCGTTGTATTCGATACGCACCTGATCTTTCCATTTCTTTCAACCTCCTGAATATATAATACTTCATTCTCCGAAGTGTACACGAGGTCTTTGCCTGATAGCCCTGGCAGGATGCCGTCGGGGTCAATCGACGATGGAATAGGCAATATGTCCCTGCCATCCGTCTGCAACCTGGGGGTGAAATACCTATTGTTAAATTCGAGCGCAGGGTGCTCCCCACAGAAAATCTTCTTCTCCTCTTCCATTTCACCTTCTATCTGGCCGTAGCGTTTGTAGAACAGTCTCATCCTGTCAGAGACGCCGCAGACCTTCTTGAATCGCTCCCCACCGAGCCCTGTAAGAGTAATGGATTGCTTGAGGTATTTCAAACGGCTTGCGTCGATGCTTGACAAACCTATTAGCACATTCACATCTTTGACGCGCTCTGTATTAACTTACTTCATATTCTTAGTCAACGGGGGCAATTTGGTGTAGCATACGACGCCCTGTACGCAATGAACTTTTTCCATAAGGTCTTCAACATCTAACAACCTCCAGACCGTCGGTTCGGTTGTCATTGACACCCTTATGCGTTTGTTCCAATCCGGATCCTATACACTGTGAGATATATATACATTTATCATGTAAAAATATTCATCTTACATCGTCTAATGTGAACACTTGGCCCCTAGCTAGCTCCCCTTTTTCGTTGGCTATTTGTTGTGCAAGCTCGTCCACCATTTTCGCTGCTTTACATTAGAAGATAAATATTCTTTTTNGTTAATATTACGCACCTGCATTATTGCTTGGGTAGTATTGGTCCATTGGAGTTTTATTYGCAGTGGGGAATAGTATGTCTCAGTATATATATCGTACRAATTTGTTTGTTTATGCGCCGTTCGATCGGTTGATTCGTAAGATATTGCAGCGGCGCTTTGGCAAGCCACCGATCAGGTTCGTGCTTTAAATCCAAGCTGGCCCTTCACAAGTCACTGTCCCCTCAGTATTTCGTGCTTTAACTTATGCGCATTGTTATTGTGTGTCGGTACATANCCATGAAAGTATCGATGCGACACCATCTGGGGGTTCTACACGGCAATTCACCACTCATTTCTAGCACTCCTATTTCAAACTTTAATTTAGAAACTGTAATTGGGGCGTATATAAAGGAATTTCACCCTTTTTCTTTCTTTCTTCTTATCCAACATGTCCTCGAAAAAACGCAGCGCTCGTGCGCCAGCGGCTGAGTGAGCCCTCCCTTTCTTTTACTGCTTCAATGGCCAATATTTGTCGGGGATCCAGTACACAGACTGTCGAGTTGCCTTCATCCGTAGCGAGGAAACGAGGTAGCCCTAGGAAGTGAGCAGGCCCCTAACAGAAACTGTTGAAAACCGCTCAACATCGCCTTGATGCTATAGGACGGCAGTCGTAGATGCTGAAGAGCAAGAAGCTCCTGCGAATCCTTTTCTAGATGTTGAAGCTGTCGAAGCCGATCAGTGCGTAGCCTTACACTTTCTTAATGCCTGTCTGATGTCGCACAGATATGAAGAAGACGAGGACGAAGACGAAGAGCAAGAGGAAACCCCCCCCTCCCAAGAAAAAGAAAGCATCAACCCCCGCATTCCAACCCGACGCTCGGTCTGCAGAGAGTTATATGAAGCTGGTTGCAAAGCGCCCNATTGTGCCTCCTAAAAAAAAAGTAAGTTTGACTGATGTCGGTCTGCTTGGGCTTAACTCGCACCTATAGGAGCAAACCCAACATCAAGCCCTACTTGGTTGAGGATAGGCCAGGAGATGATAATGAAGATGACGAGGAGTAAGCCGCTTTCTCTCTCTATTCCTTCAAAGCTAACCGCACTCTCAAGGGAAATACAAGAGATCGCTGCACCTGCTTTTAAGGCCGCCGTTGCGAAACAAAAGGCCAAGTCCGCTGTACCCGCCACTCCAGTACGAAAGCCTAGGTATGAATCTCTTCGCTGGTCATACAAACACTTATTCTCGCACAGTTCTGCTTCTAAAACCCTCCCCACTCCTAAAGAAACTCCTAGCAAAAAGGCTGTCAAGAAGAAGGCAGTAAGGTCTGCCCCCATTGTCGAAACAGAGGACGACCAGTCCGAGGCATCGTCTGTCGACGAAGAAGTGGCCATCCCACTCTCAAAGAGAGCCACTGCTAATGCCGATCCCGTCGACTCTGATGACGAACCGATCACGAAGGCACCGAAGGCACTCCGGAAAAGGGCTGCAACTCAGAAGGTTTATACGATGCCCATTCCTCCTGACGAAGAAGGAGAGGAAGACGTTCTTGTCAGGTAATGCAAATCGACCTGGTTTGACGCTGTTTTAATATTTTCTTAGCCGCACGAGAAATATAAGGCCTCACCCTATGTTTCCTGAGTCTGTATCCTCGACGCCTCAATTGTTTCTCATATGCTGACTACCCACTATCCTCAGCGTGGCCACCGAACGTGAGGAACGAGGCAATACTTCGAAATCGTAAGTCGCCCTTACATTTTTCAATCCCCATTACTAATAGACGCTGCAGTCCCTACAAAGGAAAGAGAAAGGCGTAAGCAATGTGGCTCATACGGCTTTGAATTTATTGACCTTTACTTTAGACCAGACTCTGGGTCTGAATACGAGGATGGTGCGCGCCAGAAGCGCGTTCGGTCGTACGTCGCTTTTCCATGTTCACCTATGCGTCACTAAAATATTATTTAGCAGCGTCCCCGCAGCTGTAACTCCAAAGAAAGCGTACACAGTGCGTTCTGTCGTTCCATACGTGTTGTTGTCGCCTCTAACTTTAAAGCAGAAGAAAGCATACAAGTCAGTGTTAAGTTCTGGTTTTTGCGAAGCCCACTTACCCAAGAAGCAGGCCTTTGGTTGTTGAATCTGACTCAGGCGAATCGGTACATTCTGTCGAATCGCTTGCAAGGCGTTTACAGTGCGTGTTTGTATATATTTTCTTGCACGCAGTTGACCTGGCGTTCCTGCAGGGAAGAACAAAGTAAGGACGACAGCCGCCCTGTATTGTGTTCGGATGATGACACCCCATCCGAAGGTACCAGTGTCATTATTGAAAAGACTCCGGCGCCCTTGACTGCTGCAGGCCAACAGGAAAAGCTTCGCAAGTGAGTGCCCTGATTAATTCGTTTATAGCTCTGACGCTGGCTGTAAGGCGTCTTGAAACTAAGATGGAATTGCACCTTGAGCAAGACTACCCGAACGCTTCATTGGCCGCAGTGGCCGCGAATCCCCTGTTTGTCATGACCCAGTTGCTACAGGAAGGTATCAAGAAATACAAGCACGCCCGGGTTCTTCCCATTGTTTGCAAGGAAGACGCCGTTCGCATGTATGTTCTCACTTCCTTTCGAACTGATCGCTATTAACCCAACTCTAGATCATGGTTCGGTGCCCTTGAATTCAAAGGCTTCGGCAGTGTTGTCTCTCCGCTGTACGACGAACCCACGAAGGCAGTCGTTGCTAATAAGGCAACGGCGAAGGGTACGCAGCGCAGTGGGCCAATCAACGCAGTATACACTGTAAGCCCCACAGAAAAAAGGAACGGCCGCAATGCACCGACCGTCCTCGCAATCCCTGGCGTCACCGTCCTCTCTAAGCTCCAAGTCGATGAAGACAACGCCGTACACTGGACAACGAACCAGCTCCGCAAAGCATTGCTTGTCAGAACAACAGGGAACATCGTCGACATTGTGATTAACTTCTGCGCAAAAGCCTGTGGGTTTGAGGACTATGCCCACAACGTGCAGGTTTTCAGAGACATAATCGCTTTTGTCTCGAAGGCAATTTACAAAGATTCAACCGTCCGACAAGTCTACCAAATCCACCACGACCGGTCTTTCGAAGAGTCTGACGATGAGGGGCCTAAACCATCGTCATCCAAGACCACAACGGAGCCACTTAATTGGCCATGGGCTAGGGAGTTTCACGACGAAAGTTTGTAAATTTCGATCCTCGTCTAGATTGGTGGATCTAATATATTTCAAAGTCCCGGTATTCGACGCCCGCGGTACAAGCTTCCGTGCCAGGCCGCAAGATTTCCATCGAATGAACGACTTGCCTCGCATTCGAACGGAGTTGGAAGACAACACTGCAGTCGTAGTCTATTTCAATCCGAGTCTCTACAATTTTGACCATCATCAGGAAATAGCAATCTAGACCTAGGTAGACCTAAGTAGACCTAAAATGAAAGTTGGTTCATTTCCATTTTTATTAACTTTTAGCATAATATTATTTTTTCCATTAAAATAGTAAGTTATCTTTAGGTTAACTAAGGTCTCTCTAGGACTACAAAGTAGACCCAGGATATCTTTGGACTGCTATGGTTTACCAAGGTTTACTTTGGAATTGAATTTTAAAAAGAGTCAGACCAGGGAAGACCTAGGACAACTTTGGTCTCAATGCTTTTTCCTGATGATGACGCTCGGGAGGTTTCTTTAGGTTTCAATTTGCTTGCGGTGGTAGTTATAGGTAGCGTGGAGATGTGATTGTAGGGGTGTATATAGGGGAAGTTGTTTGGTTTGTCTTCGTTCGTTCACTTTGTACTATGTAATCGATTAAATGAAACCAAAAAAATGCTGGGTATTCCCCAGTTCATATATTAGTTCCTTTTAATGGTTCATGTTAAGTAAACTCACTTGTGTTAACCTCATTTCCAGTGACGTCGTACTCCAATGCTTGTCGAGTAAGAGGTATTCGTGGACCAATAAGTTAACAACTAACACGCAGGACATCTCGCATGCTAGTTGAATAGTTATTAGAACATCGGTATTCGATTGATAATATGATAGAGAGCGTCGATTAATGAGAGATATGAGTAGACGTATAATTTTTAACTAACACGCAAGACACCCCGCATGCTAGTTAAATGTAANTCGGCCGGTTGGTATTTGATTGAAGATGTATGAGGAAGAATCATTTACAACTAACACGCGGGACATCTCGCATGTTAGTTGGAGGCGGACATTTCGCCGGTATTTGGTCGAAGATGTTAGAGAAAGCATGGCTGATCTAGTACGGAGGACATCTTCCATACTAGAATCCAAGCTGACAGAGGGAGAGAAAGCCGCGTGGGACTTAGCATTGCAGGCACGGCATGTCCGGTCCGTTGCACGTGAGCGTCACATTTGTTCGTGTTGCATGTGATGCTCGGAAGAACCGGTCCGTTTCACGTGCACACCTCATGTCACCATCTACAACTTGAGTACGCCTTGTACATTTACTTCCATCGTTGTCTGAGAGGTGTCTCTCGAACAACGTTTCCTACCTGTTTCTTTTTCTTCTTCGTCACACAGATTGTCTGGAAGGTGTCTTCCGGGCAATTTACGAACTCATTAATCAGCCCGCGGCAGTATTGAAACCAAACAAGTCGGACGACGTTTTGGCTGAACAGGGCGGTTGGAACTTGATTATTTCGGCAGGGTGGGGTGAAATCTGAGCAGTGTACGTTGACTATTCTTATCCTATCCTATGGATATCTTAATTATTTTCCTCGGGTTACTAGTTCTACCCCAAATAATCATTATTCTTATTCGTTCCGTTAGCGTGGGTACGTTACTTTTCCCTTGTTCTCCTCAAGTCGCAAATCTAAACGTGTTTAATTGTTGTTTATTTTTCGCGGCAGTTGTCTGGAAGGTGTCTCCTGGGCAATTTAGCTTCCCCGCTATTACTTGTTACAGTCAATAAGTCGAACGACGGATTCGCGAAGCCGCCGCGATTACATTCTTTTGTGGATTGGCCAGACTTTGCAACTCTGATACGGTACGTTTTGATACGGTTCACTTTTCTTACTCTCGCTAAGTTTAAGCTCTATTCTAGATATTGTTCTTGTCACAGTCACTACTCTTCCCTTTGTTATATTCTCTTTGCAGCGTGGGTAAGTCTGCTTATTAGTTTTAACCAATCACGTTCCCTGAATATTGCATCAGATTGCTGTTGAAATAGGTTGACCTCAATGGTATGCTATTCGTGCACGCGTTATATACCTGCTTATGTTAATGGGTAGTCTTCTCACGACGACAGTCTCGTTGTCCATCGTTTGACCGAGAATAACATACCTTATGTCCTAACAAGTCTGAATCGGCGCAAAATTTCGAAGCGCCCTCCTTTGGGTCCTTCGGAGCCTGCTGTACCTCCGTTTGTTCTTCGAAGACAGTATCAATGGAGCCCCGTCTTTCCTCACATATGTTTCCTCCCTACCTACAGACGCGACGATCCAATATGGCCATTAGATCGCGTCGGAATATTTCGTTGCCTAAACACAGACTATGCTATTGAACGGACATCACACGGTTGGGGCCTTGATGCTGTTACTCGCTCTCGTTGGATGAAAGTTGAACGAATATTGGACCAAGTTTATCGCGTCTTGTCAGGACCAACTGAATCCGGGCGGCTCTTATTTCCATTAGAATTCTCTGACGACGTTAAGCCGTTTGCTTGCGGATATACTTACGCATACTCAAGTCGTGAGCTCGCTGCTACTGCCGCGAAGCGTTCTCTTGAGGCGTTTCCTATAATAATGGCGCTCTGTTCCCTCGTAATTTACATGAGGAATGGCAAGCGGGCAAGCGCTAACGTAGACAACCTTTCGTACGTGTGTCGAACGGGTGATGGAGAGCGATCTTATTCGTACCCGGAATGGGCGCGCGAATTAGCATCTAGCGGCATGCAATACTCGATCATAGACGACATCTGTTTTTCCTGGATTGCAGATAGCACCGTCTCTAGAACCGGATGCTGTGTACTTGCAGATAATCCTCCACCGTTTAAGTTTTGGAATGCCATGATTGCAGCCGACGTTGGAATTTGGGTATGTTGGACGGAACATATGCTTTCGACCGGTGTATCCGCGGATTCCTGTCTCGCTCCATATTTTCCCGGGCACTTGACGCCCTCCATTATGCCTACGCCTCTGCAATCTGTTGCAACCAGTAACACTTCGCCTGCGTCTGCGTGGGACTACATACCATCGGATGCAGAATTAGCTGCATGCACCTCCGCCCCGAAGCCGAACAGCACAAACAATCATGTTTACGGTGAAGACATCTCAGCCTATTTCAGCCGCCAAGACGCGAGGAGAGAGGTGTTTTATGCCAAACAAACGCCAAGGGAGAAGCAAGCACGTTTGGAACGGATTGCTAAATACAACATAGATCCTTTCCCAGCAAAGAAGGGCCCGCTTTGTTATTTGTGGGAACGTGATGAATCTAAAAATTGGGTTAGAAAACTCCTGTCGCGCAGTCAAGCTCAATCTATGTTCTATCTCTACGGTGACAGTCAGCGCAGATACGACGACATGAACCATTGCTGGGACATTTGTGAGGAATGGGACCCCGACGTTCTTACTGTTGATGAATCAGATGACGAAGAATACTACGTTGAAGGCCTCGCTCCTATTCAGCTAGGACAGCCGTCCGATTCTTCCCTTCCCATAGCATCCGACGCTGCTTCGTGTCAACAATCTATCCCTGTTGAATCAGAGCCTCTTTTTGAACAGGTCACCGATAAGGAACTAGCAGATTTGGTTAGCATCTCCACTAGCCATCCAGATACGCTCTCGTACTCTGGTTTGACGCTCTCTACAATCCTTCATAAAATGTATGGATTTATTGCAAGCGACTCAATTCAGAGGGAAAGGCATTACAAGCATTCCAAAGTATTGGCTATTCTACAAGAGCATAAAAGAGCCCAAGACCCTCTGTCGGAATGTGAATTGTGGTTTGTTGAAGCACTCGTCGACCATCCGACTTTAATACCCTCGCCCATGTGGGATTTGCATCCCACTAACACACGATTTCGTTTCCATCGTTCGTCGTCGATAGTCGTCAAACGGCTTCCACTCCAAACCAAAGGCGTTTACTACAGTCTTCTGTTGAGAGATGATCCCTCGCCTGTGTCTTTTCACATTGTTCTTCGTTCGCCGTCTATTATACTGGCCTGCATTCGTTCCGAAGAATCATATGGAGGTCGTTCAGAGCATCTCGTAACATGCTCGTCTCAACTGGATGCTTATTCTTTGCGCTTCGCGGCCACAGTTATGTGCCGCCAACATTCAGTGCGGACCCGGTCTGCCTGGGCTTTCGACCCAAAGGGTACCGGCCCATTCACAACGTCGATTACCCTTCTTACGAAGCCAAGCGCAATGCTCTGCTGAAAGGCCCTCGAGGTCGCAGGGCATTAACGATGGGAGGCATCGTTCGCAGGCTTGCTTTAGACGTTCTCGACATAGAATGCGTCTTCGATGGTCCTACTGCTCTTGAACTCCGTCATCCGAAGAAAATATTTTTGACGCAGAAAGAGTGTTTGACCGTCAGCTACAGCGACGATGCTCTTACAGACGAAGAACTTGACTTGATTTCGGGGGTCTACTCTGTCTACACGGACTTAGGTGATCAGATTTCTATGATGTCTTGGTGGCCGAGACAAAGCACCTGGNATATATCGCCTATGAACGTTGGTTATTGGACGTCTGGATGTGAAAGCTGGTACCAATCACGGTTAGAGAGGATCCGATCTGGGTCAGCAGAGCTTCGCAGTGCCCATGAATGGAGAGGAGCTCTTAAAAATCCAAAGGCCTCTAAAGATATGATCAAAACAATGGACTCTTACGCCGCACCCATCGTCGCCTCATTAGCATCGGACGATTGGACCTGACTCATTTTTTTTTCCTTACATAATATTTCTCTACGTTACATTTACCACTACATTCGCAGCCTTGATTAACGTCTATCGCTTGGACATGCTTTATCTATACTGGTTTACTTCGATCTTGATAACTATACTCTGGACACAAAATATTGACTTGTCTCTTCGCCATCCAACCCGCTCAGCTCCATCGCAGGCGCCCACCAACGTCGATGAACAACCGTCGTTTCCTTTTCTTCTTCCTGGACATAATACAAGTTATATCGCTCAACGCTCGTTTGATCTCTGCGTATTTGGAGATGTTAACGCAACACTCTTCGCCATTTTATCAACCTCAGTCTCTGATATCAACAAACCTACCGATGCTATCGCGCGTTATCATCGCCATAACTGGAAATTGCTATGTTCGACTGTTGCAACCTGTAGACGTTGCAAGTTATCAACGACTTTGTGTGTTGCTTTTCTAACCAAATATCAATATTCGTATTTGAATTCAACATCGTGTTGCAGTTGCATACCTATTGTTTGTACTGTCTACAGGGATACACAAGATTCCCTTCGCCTTGTGCAAATACCCTTTAGCCTTGTGCCAGTCTCCCTTAGCCTTGTGCCATTACATTCTAGCCAAGTACTGTCTCCTTGCAGTCTTGAGCCATTTCATTTAAGTGTTGGGTCGTCCAGACCCGCGCCATTTCATTTAAGCGTTGGGTCGTCCAGACCCGTGCCATTTAATTGTTGTCCATCAACACTGTTCAACCAGACTGTGATGCCCTTTATCACTGATTTGACGGTTAGCCATTCTTATATACCATTGTGCAATAAATGTTGTACCTTATTGCTCATTTCTTTTAATACGTGGCATTCTAACTTTGCTTACAATCAAAATGTTAAAGGGTATAATGCATGGTATTTGAATATATACCATTGGTATAGCAACCTGATACGTATCATGCGGGCAATACATACTTACATTAACACTGTTGAATATACACTTGCCCATATATTTGAAGCTGGGCTTCCTTTAGTTGATTCTTTAGGTGGTATTTTCGACTTGAGCTGGAGAGGAGATACTGTTATACGCAGATATAATCTTCTAGCAGTTTTAATTGGTCTGTACTCAAAACGTGGGTATATGTTACAGCATGACTATAGTGTGTACTATCTAAGCCTCTTAGGACCATCTGGAATTATACAATATAATGGAGTTATGGCAAACAGGTTTTTGTTCTGTAAAGATGTGGATATTGTGGTTTGTAATACTGTACGTGCGATAATTTATACGAAGGTTTTAATGAAGAAGAAGCAACCGGTGTCGTGTAGAATAAAAGCATATTAGAAGAGATATCAGAACACAATTGCGCCTAATAACAGGAGGTGGACGTCCTATTGCATTCCAGTGGTCTGATATAAGTTTACACAGTGTAGGAATTGGAAAGGGATTTGAAGGACTTGCTTACAAATACACATTTGTTGATTACATTCCCGTAAAGTATGTACAGGATCCATCACCAAAGGATAGTCTTGTATATACAAGATATCCTTATCAACAATTAGCAAAGAAAGTTAGTGTTATAAATATGAAAAAAATTGCACATCACCATACAATTCCTGTCCCTACAAATATTACACGGGCAGCATTGGAGAATTTGATTCAACAGCATGAATGTACAACTTACTGTTCTGATTTTTTTGCTGTTTTCTCGATGACACCAGTTCACAATAAGCATAGGAAATATGAAGACACAAATAAAGCTGCATGTGTAGAGAGACGTAAAAATTACTATGAGAAGGTTACAAAGCCTAAAAAGTTGATATTAAATGTTCAAGAGCGTCGGAACATAAAACGTGTAGAAGATTCTAACACATTAAATAATGCCTTGAACATTGAACAACCAGATCGTTTACATGATCAATTCCCCCCCGAACCTATTACTGCTGCTAAAGAAGCGAGTGTTCTTAGTAATTGGTGTACAGCAACAGCTGCTTCCCAATTAGAAGAAGATGGTTGTGCTGTTTGTGGTCAACTATGCCTTGTTAAAAATATGAGTTCTATTCGGGCTGTCAAAAAACAACTTGATATACTTTGTATTCCTGGAATAACTAGAGCTGAGCGTTCAACTAGTAATCAGGCTATCAAGGATATTCAAGGACCTGTTATGAGCAATATTTTGGATAGCATTTGCATTGATTGTCGTAAAACTATTAGGTCAGGCAATATACCACGGAATGCAATAGCAAATAATATGTGGATTGGGGAAGTACCAGATGTATTAAAAAANTTGAATTTTATGGAACGTATGTTAATACAACGCATAAGACATAATGGTTGTTTTGTCCGTGTTGCTTCAGGTGCTCGGAAGATGGTTGCACATGCTGTTGCATTTGAAGTGCCTGTTATGAAAGTATATCATAAATTGCCTCCACCTCTTGTTGATATTAATGAAGTAATGGTTATTCTTTATACTGGTCCGTGTCGTCCTACAGAGAAAGATTGGAAAAGAACACCTGTTCTTGTTCGTAAAAATGAGGTTCTTGCCTCTTTACATTGGCTTATCCTCAATAACCCACTATATGCAGATATTGAAATTGATATGGAAGCATTAAATGAGTATTCAGAGGACAAACCATCTGTGAATGTCGAGTATAGGGAACAAAGTTCGAATCGGATGGCAGAAACAATAAGTCAAGATGATGATGGAGATGATAATGGTACAGCTGAAGGTAAATGTCCCTTTGTAATTCATGGTTTGGCTGGTGAATCTTTAGCAAGTATGACTGTCAAAGAGCAAATTGCTGCAACATTGCATCACTTGGATGACGGTGGTGCTGCACTTGCAGTCGGTCATTCCAGTACACCTTCAACTATATGGAATAATCCAGAATTATATTGTAGTATATTTCCATGGTTATTCCCTTATGGTCTTGGAGGTGTTGGAATGTCTACAAAATTAAGTGAGGCAGCTCATAAGAAGTGGCTTTTGATGTACTATGACAAACGTTTCCAAGAAGATCCAACATTCTCATTTGTTGCTTTTAGTCATGAACAGATAAAAACAGCTACTCGGGGTGCATTCCTAACAACAGAACGAT
>LBLO01000577.1:563-20889 GCA_004354395.1 Chondrostereum purpureum | reverse complement strand
CGCCTCCTCAGAGACCAGCAACCGCCCCTGCKTGGAAAACCTNGGCTCAGGAGGCGTTGCGGTATGACCCATCATCCAGAGTAGGAATGTTACGAGGTTCGAGCTCAAAGGCTTCATGGTCCTAGGTCCCTGATCACCATCATCTAATACAATTGCGTACTTATGTCATACCGTATGGGGTGACTCGAATTGAGCTTTGAAAAGAAATGGCATTACATAGATGGTGTCCTTCCGATATTCCTCATTAACCCATGGCCAACTCCACTCTTACCACTATTCGYAAATACCGTGAACGTGCAAACTACTCGGAGGAGGCTCTCAAGTCTATCTTTCAAGCGTCTCCTGTAGCTCATGTAGCCTTTCTCCATTCTGGAAAGGGTCTTACAGGCCCTGACGGAGACGACCGTGCCAGAGTCCTGAACTTGCCTCTCCTGATTATACTGCAGGAATATGTGCCCGATCCTGAAGATGAGGATGATCAAAGTGACATTGAACCAGGTGAACTTGTTGCATACTTCCACACGTAAGAATGTGAAAGAATACTACACTCAATGTTACACCCTGACATAAACTCGCTAGATATGCCAACTCTCGGTTTGTGCAAGCACTCAAAGATGGTCTTGACTCTATGACCATAACAACATCCAAAATCGACGGTCTCGTGTTTTCTCCCCATGCTCATGATCACTCCATGAACTACCGATCTGCTTGCATCTATGGACACCAACCTAAAATCATACCAAACACTCCTGCTGGGTGGAGAGAGAAGCGACGTGCCTTGGATGAGGTCGTCAATGGGATTACTGGGTATGATAGGATACGGGATGTTGGTCCTCAGACAGAGGAAATGTTGAAGCACACGGTTGTCATTCGAGTACGGATCGAGGATGCCAGCTGCAAGCAAAGGACAGGCTCATACACCGCTGGAGCACCTCCTCCGCTAGAAGTTGAAGAGGGAGATTCTTTCATTGGTACAGTTCCTTGTTGGACCCAGTATGGGGAACCCACAGGCGCTGGGAAACACAGAGACACCATCGAGGAAGTTATTAAGCGGAGAAACTTGGAGAATTATCAATATGCTCAAGATATAATGTATGCGAAAGTCCCTTAGAAGTTAGAATGTATTCTATCTGCCGCATGTGGAGATCGGATCGTTCACCTTGGGGTACAGGGAAGTATAACATACTAGTCGACAAAGAAATGCGTGAATTATTCTAGTGTGAATGGTGATATCTAAGTATACATACAATAGCTACGTTTAACCCAATGACTGTTCGATACAATAAATATAACTATGTAAGCTGCAGCTATAAAYCAACCCAAAATGCCCTGCACCAACTGTTCGAAGTCGCGAGGTCTACAAAAAATTACCTGAAAAATTAGAGTAGGTTTATGTGCAAACTCTAGGCGGACTTGTCATCGTCGAAACCCTCTTCCCAACCCTTGGAACGCTCGACGGCACGCTGCCATCCTTCCCACTTAGACTCCCGCTCATCTTCGTCAAGACTGGGTTCAAATACGGTTGTGCCGTTAGTATTGACTTCTTTCAACGTCTCAGGCTTGGTCAAATCCCATCCAAAGAGGCCGATGGAGGATGCAGCTAGGAGTGCAGAGCCAAGGGCTGTTGATCTAAATAGGTGATTATTAGTAGACCGAACCGCGTCTCAAAAGAGGAGCTCTGGCCACGTACTCTCGCATTTCTGGACGGATAACCCCGAAACCGCCAAGGTCAGCTAGAATAGTCATAGCGAGGTCCCCATTAGTGACACCTCCATCGACTTTCAGGTGGGTAAGATCGGTGCCAGAGTCCAATTTCATACTCTCGATAACAGCCCGGGTTTGGAAGGCGTTAGCTTCGAGAGTAGCGCGGGCGATGTGGGAAGGGTTTGTATACTGGGAGATGCCAATCATCAGGCCACCAGCCCCTGGGTCCCAATACGGTGCAAGGAGACCGTTGAATGCAGTCACGAAGTATAATCCACCAGTAGTAGGCTCTTTGGCAGCAAGCTCGTTAACCTCCGATGCATCTTTAATAAGACCCATGGCGTCACGCAGCCATTTGATAGCGCTACCTGCCACAGAAACTATGTCACCAAAATTAGTAGGGAAATTCAATGTGCCTTGAGAGTAGTAACTCACTGCTACCCTCTAATGCATAGACAGGCTTCGCGTCCTCTCCCGCCTGGTAGGCAATTGTGGTTAAGAGACCGTGATTACTCTTGACGGGTTCGTGGCCAGTGTTGAACAGCAGGAATGCACCAGTGCCATAGGTGCATTTCGCCTCGCCCTGTCTTAGACATTTGTTACCAACGAGAGCGCCTTGCTGGTCCCCGATGAGTCCACCAACGGGAACACCATCGAGTGGACCTCCTGAAATATGGCCGTAAACTTGGGAAGAGGACACCAGTTTAGGTAGCACAGATTCGCGGAACCCGAAGAATTTGACAAGCCGGGAGTCCCACTGTAGGGTTTCGGTATTGAGTAGTAATGTTCTCGAGGCGTTGGTGGCTTCACAGACATGTAGGCCAGTTTTGACCCCGCCGACCAGATTCTGAAGGTACGCGGGCAACGTTGGTAAACATGGACCATGTACGAGTTATGGCTGCACTCACATAGAGGAGCCACGACTCGACAGTTCCAAAGAGCAAGTCGTCTGACTGGTGAGCACGGCTGACTTCAGGGATATGGTCGATCATCCATCGTAGCTTGATGGCGGAAAAGTATGTGGAGAGGGGGAGTCCGGTGCTACCAAAGAAGTGTTAGCCAACAAGCATTGGAATGCATACGTGAACATACATCTTTCTTAGAGCTTCGACGGCATCTGGTCCCTTAGTCCAAACCCCAGGCTCCAATTCAAGTCCGACGGTTTCGAGCTTATGTTGGAAGTGGACAACAGTGTTCTTCGTCCGGGAGTCAGTCCACACGATAGCTCTGCAAAGAGGCTTTCCGGTCTTCCGGCTCCAGGCTACAGTAGTTTCGCGTTGGTTGGTGATACCTGAACGTGTCGTTCGTGTCAGACCGGAACTTGGGCGTGAAAATTCTGCCGACTCACCAATGACCTTGACACTTTCCTTTGCCCATCCTGAAGTTTCTAGTTTCTTGACGGCCTCTTCAATAACTTTTTCAGAGTGTTCCTGGATTTCATCGGCATCATGGTCATGCCATCTATTGCGGTGGAGAGCAATATCACGAGAACCTGTCAGCGGGAACGATGACGAGCAAAAGAGGCATCGGTGACATACCCTGGATGAGGATAGTATTGAGGGAATTCGAGTTGATGTTGGGCAGCAATATTGGCGTATTTGTCGAAGATGATAAACCTCACAGACCTATTGACGATAATCAGATGTCTATGGGGGAGAAAAAGGGATAGGGCACGTACGTTGTTCCACAGTCAAGAGAAGCAACGAATTCTCCTTGTTTGAGTGCACTCATTATGGGGGAAGTCGAAAAAGTGCGGGGAGGGATAGTGGTGGTGGGTGATAGAGTTGGGGGGATTCTTCCAAGTCCTGGCACCTTCGCTTTCCTGTGAAATACCGTCCAAAATCTGGCGGCCCGCGGAGCCGTCCGTGTCCACCATAGCATTGCGGAGCAAGAAGCGGGGCAACCGGCTGACATAACCTTTATATTTTCCTTCCCCACAGTTTCCCCGGATTTTGCTTCTTCCNGGCTGCCGCGAACTCCTGATCACCTGTGCACACATAAAACCGTGATACGCGTCGAGCGCCGGGTTCTAGATACGGGGAGCTTGGTCAATTCAGTAAAATCAGTGTGAGGCGTCGTGTATACGAGAAAGTCTTCAAGAATCACAACTTTTCGTTCCAATTTTACTTACCGCGACAAGTCATACAACGCTGACCAGGCGTACGACTTCATTTACTGCGAGCCACGGCGCGGTGCAATAATAATAAGCGAATGCAGTCGGAGCTCGTGAATGTTGGGCCGGGATTTCATTAGTGTTATCAATAATATCATTCCTTCAGCTCCATGCCTGAGGGGGCTGAGGATACATATGCTAATATTGAATACCAGTTCGTCAGCGTTTCCTTCTTGAATGCGCGTTGAGTTGAGCTCCTCAAGAAGTAGATGGTGTTGAAGGGCAGATCACAGAAGTTCGATATCTCTCGTCACCAAAGAAAAGAAAATCGGGTTCTCAAGGGCAGAGTAAGAAATCCAGAAGTTTCGCTCGTAATCTCGCGGTGCTCGATGCTCGCACAAAACTGTTTGATTAGCCCTCGCGGTGATTGGGGCACTTCCCCGTCCCCTCCAAACGTTTTGGTGCTGCAGACGACCACTTCATCGCAAACTAATGGACGATCTATGCGTATACATATGTTAGTAAGCTCAAGTGATGCATATACTTTACCTTTGTAAGACCTGACGACAAGAGGGCCAGAAGATGGATGAATCGAATTCGATCGAACGTCATACTGATAGCATGTAGATGTAGAGTAGAGGCATGACTCCTTGAGGATATCATATCCAACGGGTCTAAAGATATGTGGGTTTCATGAATCGTGTATCATCCTCGGCGCGAGAGTGAGCGTGAAGGTCAAGTGTTTTGTGCCCCATGCGGCGGTGAGTAGTAACAAGCTATATGGCTTAAAATCCCGTCCGCATTTTTTCCCTCTTCCCCAATTCCGGAGGAGCATACCCTTGGATTTGTTTGTGCAGACTCTCTGCGGCGTAAGACTCTGTTAATCGCTGAGATGGTAAGAATTGGAGGCGGATTGCGCGCTAGCGTACCTGAGTTTTATGCCTAGTAGCAAGGCTGTTGGTTAGCCAAATCACTGGGTGCACCGGAGATGATAATAGATCTGATTCAATAGCAACAAATGCATAAGCCTTAATCTTAAGAGTCCATTACTTACGTGCTTTCGATTGAGCTAGTCGTAAGTCGTTATCCAGGCGCTTCAAGTTACTTATTGTGACAAAGATTTGTTCCGATATAACCTACTGTTACAATTAGTGACAGCGAAAGACCAAATATACTTTTGCTTTCGGGTGCAGGGGCGGCACCCCATGATCCCTATCGTTCATCCCACTGGCATGTCCGACAGTATTGAAGAACATTGTGCAAAAGGCATGGATATATGAGAGAGAGAATAAGATGCAGATATGGATGAGAGATGAAAAGAAGGTGAAGTTGTAGTACAAGTAGAGCACTGCAGAACAATGGCAGTGGCACTGGCTAGTAAGGGCTGATATAATCACGTGACATAACACCTTGTGCCACTGCCACCAAGTTCTCAGAAATCACTATTCACGCATCTACGAAAAATCGAACTAAACATTGGCCTCCTTCGGGTAGTCTGTTCGAAACAAGTTTCTGCCCTTCCACACAGTATTAGCTGGTCATGAACAGTAGGTAATGAATCGTCTCTCATTCTCTCTGTCGTCTGTTAAGCTGGAAGGTCTATGGGGACCAGTGTGTTGAATTTAATATACAATGTGGTATATGTTCCTGCTATCTATAGATGTTGAGCTCCTGATTTTACACATGCGCTTTCCCTGTACTGATCACTGCTATACATACGAAAACACGATCACATCATTCAACAAAAATGCACCTATGCCTCAGGAAGCAGCTCAATGCCTTCCATATCTTCTGAAGACCAGACCATAGTTTCAACTTCAACCTCCTCTTGATCATCTGCGCTTATCACTTCAACACTGTCCTCTTTGGATGTCGCTTTATGTCCACATGTACAAATTTTAGAAAGTGCACAGTCGGAAGATGGGTCGCGAAGGATGGATGATGCTCGGACTGCAGCAAGTTGACGCGCGACCGAAATACTGGGTGAAATTATAGGCCCAGTGATAAGAACGTTATGGAGTCGAATGGATATCCCTATCCTGTTCTGTCGTCCGACTTCTTGGCTATGATCCAGTAGTTAATATAGTAATTGTGAGTAAAATAYACGATTCATTTACCTGGCCTCTATTCTCATCTTGCATCTCGCCGCAGAAATCCACTCTGTCAACAACGACATGGGGTCTTTTGCGGTGCTGGGAGAAAGTTCCGACAGTAAGTCGTCCATGACATGTTCTACCACGCACGCAGTTCTGTCATAGTCGTGTCCCGAGTCAATGAAGACTGCTGCTATTACACTCTCAAAGAAATCGCTGATTGCTTTAGGAGGATCGTACTGCCATCCCGATTCAACTATTTCCTTGCCAGAGAGGTTCTGTAGGAGAGGTACGAAATCGTTGATAGACATGCTAAGCTCTACATTGTTGATCAACATGACATCCTGTAGCTGGAGTTTCCTGATAGCGAGGGAGGCGAGTGCGGGAGCACATACAGCTTTCGTTCGAGGTCTCGCCATCTGGTCGGACGTTGCGTTGGGAAACTTGTCGTACAAATACTTGATCACCACCAAGTCCAATATGGCTATACAAAAGTAAGCCCTGGTTCAACTCTAGAGCACGATTATGACTTACCGTCCCCAAGAAATTCTAGGCGTTGATAGGACGGCGTGTCGCAGGCCATGGCGAAAGAAGGATGTGTTAGCGCCTCAACTAACAAACTGTTACTTCGAAAACGGTAACCCAGCGCATCCTGTAAATTGTCAAACTGCGGAGAAATTGGGCCTGCGGGGTTTGGTGGGTCATATCGTAGGGCCCAAGGAAGAGGTCCGCCAAAGGACAAGCCCAACGCTGTTCCCGCATGCAGTGCCATCTGCAATCCCCCTGTCTCAAAGCTTGCCCCAACAAGTGCTTCCATGCAGTCCTGTAAACTTCTGCGAGGGATTTCCCGACGAGCACAACGCCCAAAAGATTCTCTAGGTCCAGTGCAATCCCTGTCTCCACTGATGACATAACGCCAATCACGGACGCTTGGGCTTTCCCCAGTGATGAATTGCTCCAAACCTAAGTCGAGAGCCTTGGCCATCAAGAACCGGTTAGATACACTGGATGCCCGCAGGTTATCAAGCTGTCCCTCGTGAAGGTGGGGGAATTTGTTGAATAAATGTACCGTTGTACAGACTTCTAAAACGGCGTCACCCAAGGTTTCTAACCTCTGATTGTTGTATGCACCAGCGGTCTGCGGAATACTCAGCGCCTGGAGGAGTAGAGGTTTTGTTATTGAAGGCAGTCCGAGTCTCTCACTTGCTTCCCGTCCCCGGTAAAGATCTGTAATACGCCTGCAGAGGTAATGTAAGATCTCATACACCCTCCAGACCTCCGAAGGAAGCTCCAGCCATGTGCAGCATCCTTGAGGAATGAGAACGACATCTGCATCTGCCTGTGCTCCCCTCGTATCAGCCAATGTGGAATCCAGTGGACAAGAACCTGTGTTACAGCGAGGAAGGAGGCGTACTTCGAGTAATGGACCCTCCGTTGGAACGTCAGCTGATCTTGCTTTTCTGTTCCATCTTCCCAGAAAATACTCTCTGTACGTCGCAAATCCTTCCTCTCTGGAACCCGGTGGTGGAGTAGACATGGGGGACAAATCGTGGCGGATACGATGCAGAAGCCAAGGCCGCCCTATTTGATTATTGTTGACCACTAGGAGACGGCCATAATCGGTCTCCTGGACAGTCTGCCAGTCGGAACTCCCCCACGGAGTAGAGAGAAATTGAGATATAGCTTCGAAGTCGGGCTGGCCGTCCGAGGTGATTGGGACGACGAAGAGGCTCAGAGGGTCAGGAATCGGAGACGCAGTGATTCGTTGGAAGATACCCCTACGAGTATACTCCTCCATCATCCTGCGTTTTATTCCATCGTCAAATTCAATGGATAGTTTGATTCCCGGGAGTGTCTTGAATTTGGGTCTATACCCTTCTCCTTCTCCTTGACCGCCAACCTCAACGTCTGGTAAGCAAGTGCCCGTGATGAGGCCAGCTACGGGGTGTCCGTCTGTCAGGATCGGATGAATCCAGAGTTGATCACCGATATACCAGGGGTCTCTAACTGCTACGCTCATCGTCACAGGGACTTTAGAAACATCGGTGATGAGGTGACCATCAGCATCTCGTTTTCCCTTTTTCTTCGCTCCTGTGGGGAGGAGATAGTCATCGAACACTGCCAAACCATGCAATGATTTAACAGCGATGAAAGCAACAGCTCGTTTTGCTTCCCTTTTCGAATGCTTCCCTGGTCCCTTGAATTTGAGGAGATATAAAGGTAAAGGAAGGCTTCCAGGCAGGTGTATAGTACATTGAAAATCTCCAATATACTTTGGCGTAGGAGTAGGGGTAAACTTGTCTCGAGGGATCATCGAGCACAGCTGATTGATGAGTGAAAGAGAGTTGTCATAATTAACAAACGCCCCTGTCGAATGAACAAGATAACGTTCACGAGCGGCCAGATCGTCTGGGTGGATAGTTTCCTCTAAATCATCGTCCTCTCTGGCTAACCCATCTGCGTGTCGAGTCTGATACATTGTCTTAAGCTCAGGCTCTGCTGCTATATAGCTGTGATATTTTGCGATGTAGGGTTCGTCATCTTGCTGAGCCATCACAATGAAGTTTGAAGTTTTGTTTCGAGCCCGCCCTCGAGATTGGAGGTAGCCCACCATATGTTGGACGGGATCAAAGCGAATAACCACATCACACGCCTGAAAACGATAAGCAACTATTAATCTACAGGATATAGCATGGATATAGCAGTGTGAGTACCGGGAAATCAAGGCCTTCTTCAGCGACCGAGGTTGCGATTACTGCGAGAATAAATGAGTTGTATGCTCGATATTTGAAAATAACGCAACGTACATAGATTGATTTCACCCTTTCGAAATTTCTTCACAACTTCATGCTGACTTAGTTGATTTCCTTTGCCCTTTACTTCGTTGTTTGTGGTGTTACCCAATAGTTCTGCGCAGCGAATTTTGCTATTTAAGCTGCCTAGAAATGGCAATATATGTGCTAGACAGCTAGCAATTTGACGCTGCTCGACAAAAACAATCCCTTGGAAGGTGGGCGAAATATGAGATGTCAGAGTTTCGACTAATGTTTTGACCTTGGGAGTGAACCATGCCAGAGATAAACCCGCATTGATAGAGGGCAGTGGAAAGAGGATGCGAAATTCATACAGAATATCGAGAACGTATACCAAATCGGGATCTAGGGAGGTCTTTGAACCCGGACGACCGTTGACGCCGCCACTGCTTTCGTCGCCCATAACCAAAGGCGACTGGTTTATGAAATGCTTTATCCTGGGTTCAAGCTCTTGGAGCAGATATTGAGTCGCACAGTACGGTCCTAGATTATAGAACGTTACGTGATATCGTCTAACAATTTCGGCCCAGGATATTTCAAGAGGTGAGAATATTTTTGGGTCGAAGACAGATAGGCAGGACCATAGCGTTGGCGAAGGGAAATCGTAAAGTTCTGGAGCCGCTGAGTAGAGTTTGAGTATCTATAAATAATAAACAAGATCTCAATATATATTCTATACACGACAACTAATTGATAAATTCACCTCTGTAGGCTTGGGAGAATGTGTTGCAAGCTCATCAACGTGATCTTTTACGCCTATGACTTTAGCATCGAGGCTGCTTTCAAGGTTAGTCAGGGAGCCTGCGGCGTCCTTGGTATTCCAGATAGGTGATGCAGTCATTCCAAATATCTTGGGGCGTTGATTGAGAGGAAATCGTAGATACTCTTTCATTATGCCGTTGTACGGATGACTCTTACGAGCATGGTGGCATTCATCGAGGACGATAAGGGAGACCTAGGATACCTAAGTGGATTGCTTGAGTACGTATGGGTTAAGTACCTTGTCAATGGTCCATATTGAATGTGTTAAGAAGTTGAGAAATATTTGAGCTGAAAGGGTTGTTGAGCGACTACCACTGGGGCTGGGGCGGCGTTCGAAGTCATACCTGTCATAACGAAGACATCCGTACATTGGAACTTTGCCTCCCATCCTTCCCTATCAGTAAGKTCTATGTTCGATCCATAAAGCTTTGCTACGCGAAGGGAAGAATGCGAAGAGATAAATTCCCCTTGTTGTTCTACCAATGCAACCTTTGGAACCAAAAATATGATCGCCTTTCCGTGATTGCTGGCTTGCGATGCTACCCATTTAATGAGAAGCGTGCTTATATAGGTCTTTCCGCTACCGGTATCCAAAGCTGCTACAATATTCCCTTGTTGAGCCTGCCGGAACACCTCTTCTTGGTACCCTCGGGGTCGAAGGTCATCTAGATCGACTGGTTTCGGTGCGTCTGGGGCCATGTTCTTGCCTACGCTGCAGAATATTATCAGTAACAACTGCACACGACCGTCACCAACACCTTGGAAAGTTGAGTGCCTTCAACTTTCAAAGTTGTTGGGGAAGACGCGGTTGGTCACATCTGTCACACAGATCCCATCCCAAATAGTAGATCTCAGCGCAAAGTGCACACACCCTGCAGCACCCTCTACATTGAACGATTTCGGATTCGTCCACCGAGTGTAAACATGTAAATAATTCTATTGAATCCCACTTTGGGTCTATTTTATGTTAAATAACTCCTTTTCTCTAGCTGTCCATTCAAATACAGGGAACGGATGTGCCTCCGTATTGAAAACCCATTTGTCTATCGGTATAGGGTCGTTCTCAATGAACATGAGATATAGATATTTGAATCTATGAGAGCTATGTCAATAGGTCAGTTATGAAGGAGAAGTCAGGCTACTCACGTCTCAGCGAACACGTAGCTGTACAAAGAGTGAGGGGTCAGATGTGTAAAGAAAAGGTGACAATCGAGAAAGGTGTTCACAGACCTTGGCATATCATCGGACTTGGGCGGAGGAAGATATTCGACTGATCTGAGACTGGCATACCCCGTCGGCGTTTTAGCGTGTTCCTCGATGGATTCGAAGATACCCCATGCACGCTCTCGCCACACGGGATCACCTGTGGTCCGCCAAAGCAGATAGAGTGACTCTAAAGTCTGCAGAAAACTTCAGAAAAACAATCGAGCCCATAGAAACTGATCTGACCTCGGGGCGTAAGATGTATCCATTCTTCCGAAGGGCATAATCTCTTCCCTTCCCACTGGCGTGAGTACGTTCGTACTCGGTATAGACTATTGGTTTCTTGGCGGCAAGACCAGGAGGGGCACCTCTGGCGCCAGATTTTCTCCATTTCTCTAGGGCGTTAATCCAAAGATATTGCTGAGTTTTCTTCCCCGCAGATCCTGTGGGTTCCCAAGGATCGTCATTGGGCGTTTGCATTTTGATAACGACCTCATCTGGACCGAGGCCACTGCTGATCAGCGTATGTCAACCAACAGCTTTGTGCAAGCCCTTCAGCAGCCCATTGGTGAAGCTGTTTGAGGTTATAGTTCTTTAATAGCTTGTATTCGTTCGAAGCTTCCCCGAAACCGCCATGTGCTGCGAGCTCTTCGAGGTCAATTCCCATAGAGGCTAAGTCGTCTAGAGGGAGTGTATGAACACCCAAGGTTAGAAGTCCAGGGAAAAAGCAAGACAGGTGTTCGAAAGTATGGGAAATACGGGGAAGTGTATCCGATGCCGATTTGACCGAGTCCGTCACATACAATAAATGCCGACTGGGCGAGAGATACATGAGCGTTGTCAGAATATGTGTTGTGGCACATATGTCTAAAAACATTATATCAGATACTGGGTACCCACGAGCAAGGAAGACGGCTTACACATCTCGAGATTTCGCTTGTCGGTTTTCGCAGTTAACAGATATTGCTTGAGGAGATATTCGTGCGCGCTGTCCGCCTGTGCCCCGACAGACAACCGATCTGAAAGGTCATGAATCCAGATAGATCTTGCTCAGCCAAGGTTGCGACGCTTACAGTCGGCTGGCTGAGCAGACGTAACATTCCAGCCTATGGGGAACATGCCCCCAGTCTCGTGGAGATCGGCATCCGCCAGAGCTTGGATTACAATGTTAGCCTGTATAATAATGAGTTCAATGTTCCCCAGATAAACGACGAGTCCTCACTCTGTCATAGTGTTCTTTCTTTCCTGTAGCTTTTGCTAGATATGTGTATTCTAGCTGCAAGCTGGCAATCTCTGCCAGAATACCAATATCTGGTCCTGATACGGCTTCTCTTCATGCCAAGATGAGTAAAGGTAAGGAAGAGTCATAGACGAATAACACACGTGGAGGGATTCACTCCGTAATAAGGAAAGCCACTAGGAGTATTGAATACTGGATCCAATTTCTGAGCAAGCTCATCGGCACGCCTCAAAAGCATGGGCTCTCCTGATAGCGCGTACGCAGATAATAATCCCCCAAGATAACGAATGGTTGTTTCAAAGTAAGGAGCGTATTTTCCCTTCCGCAGTAGGCATTAGAGTAGGGCTCAGTCTCAAGAAACACGTAGACGCACCTCTTCTAGTGCGAAATCAATCTTCTCCACAATAGGTAGTGCACGCTCAAACTCCTCATCCAGGCCAAGCAAGATCATCGTGTCTAGACCGTCAAATATTGAAACGCCCCATCCATTGAAGCTGCAAACAACAAATGTTCACTATTGTGGAGACAAA
The DNA here is from genome assembly GCA_004354395.1 of Chondrostereum purpureum. Classification (NCBI taxonomy): domain Eukaryota; kingdom Fungi; phylum Basidiomycota; class Agaricomycetes; order Agaricales; family Cyphellaceae; genus Chondrostereum; species Chondrostereum purpureum. Next base: position 8,431 of record LBLO01000577.1, on the reverse strand, counting down.
ACAACGAACTAGAGGTATACTTGTCTATGGGAATGCTGGACAGTGGTTTTAGTTCGTCGTGTGGAGATGCATGGAGCTCGTATCCGTGATACGCATGTTGAAAAGCTCGTTTCACAGCAAGTGCTCTGTTTTGCCATTCTTCTGGGGTAGTCGGACGTTGTGAGCCTCCTGGGAAGCCAAAATATGGCCTCTCAGATGGAAAGACAGTATTTACCAGCAGATACAGAGAAATAAGAAAGACAGCTCCGTATGTGAAAGGTCGAAAGTATGGACGGTGACGAAGAGAACGAAGATGAGCCACGAAAGGATGGTTTCGAATCATTTCGGATAAGTCTTTAGAGTAGATCTGAGGCATGAAGCAAGGAAAGAAAGATGATTAAATCAGATAGATGGCACCATGTATGCTCCTTTCGCAACAAAGAGCTAGCAGTGGTGCTGGTGGTTTGCGACAAACTTGTACTTCTTCCTTCGTGACGGCAATCGCAGCGCGCCGCAGTCACTAATCACGACGTCATATAAATAGCTTCGTTGATCCGTTTTCTATTCCAAAATGAGGAGAAAGGTGAGGCGAACGTCTTGCAAAGTACGCGACCGTCTGCAGGCAGTATCAGAGATCTCGGAGGAGAAATGATAAGTGGGATTCATGAAGATCATCGCGGGGGATTGCACGCCAGCACGCGCATTGTACGGACTTTTCGTTCCGAAAGATAAGCTAAATAGGACCGTATAGCTAGGTGCATTAGCCCTAATAAGCTACCGCTCGTGCCCAAAATGTCAGTATTACCGCCTGAGGAAATATAATAAATAAATTCGCTCTTGGGGGGAAGACATAGGTGGTGGCGCCACGAACGTTGTCTCTTGGATTGACGCCGGACCGGCATCTGAGTTCGAAATGGTTTATCGGCACACCGAGGGTTCACTCATCCTCAGATGCCAACGGACAAGTTGACCGGMYACTAACAWGTCCAGCTTCGCTTTCTGTGTCAAGCCCTTATAGTCGCCTGGCCTAGGTTGATTGTAGTGCAAGCACTTCGCATCTTTTGTGTCTTGCCCCGTACGTCCACGTCACCGTGGCTGGTGTTTCAAAGTTGCATGGACTGGTTATGGACACGAAACAACTTGGCTTTTGGGATCGGAATTGCACGACTGCGCGGCACTCGATGATTGGCTACGCGCTGGAGGGGACGGTCCTCCCTTGGAAGACATATAGTAGGGGCCCTAAATGGGACTTGGTGGGGNCATTGTCGCCGTCACTGAGTGTTGGTGTTAAAAAANTTTTACCCTTCTTTATATCTTATGCTTATCTTCTCTCACTCGCCACCATGTTCGTGTTTTGAACTGGGTAGGGGTGTAACCCTATGGTTACATTCGTAGACCGAGCCACCGCCACATTCGCTTACTTACTCGCTTAGTCACCTTACATACCTATAAAGCCCGCGCCACAGAGAGAAGTATGTTACCTTTTCCTTTAGACATTTCCCATCTCGTTCTCTGGATTATCAAAGACCTTAACAACCCGCTGTTGTGTGTTCCCGGCTCCTTTCTCTCTCCTTCTCTCTTGCCTATCTTGAGTGTTCCTTCTCTCTTGCCTATCTTGAGTGTTCCTCCACGTGAGGCTTCCAGAACGTCTCCAGCAGCTGAAAGCTGCTAGAGATGATGCCACTTCCGCCTTGAAGCTGGCAGCAGAACAGATGAAGATACATTATGATCACCATGTGCAGAAGTCCCCTAACTACAAGGTCGGAGACAAGGTTTGGCTAGATGCCCATAACCTTCATCTCAGATGCCNAAGTGGTAAGCTCAGCCACAAGCGYGTCGGACCTTTCGAAGTTATCCAACAAGTTGGGGACCTTGCATATAAACTGAAACTCCCCAAGTCAATGAGGGGTATACATCCGGTGTTTCATACTGTCCTGCTCTCCAAATACAACGTTAGCTCTATACCAGGTCGATCATTTCCTGAACCTCCTCCTATTGAAGTAGATGGTGCACCTGAGTATGAAGTTGAACAGATCCTCAACTCTCGTCGCCACTACAACAAACTCCAGTACTATGTCCAATGGAAGGGCTATGACACATCACACAACTCTTGGGAATCTGCAACTGACGTTGCCAATGCCAGTGATCTAGTCAATGCCTTTCACACTGCCAACCCTACTGCATACAAGGGTTAAAGATCAACGAGGACGTGATCCTGGAGAGGGGGGKTAATGTCATGAGTTGGTCTATCATGACAGAGGTACTACCCAATACCAGTACCTCTTTCCTTTTCTTCATGCCACGAACTGTTCCATCGTGGCAGAGGCACTACACCGTGCCTCATGTTCAACACGTGTTTCACACCTTCCTAATGTAGAAGTATATAATGGTTTTCTCATCTCCTTTCTTATCAGTAGATATCAGTAGATAACAAGTAGTATAAGTAGTTCCATTGACTCACCTAGGGACCCCACCTTTCGGTTGGACCTCTTGTCCCTAGGTACGTATCTGACTACCTGTATTTAGTTTATGTATTTAACAATACACTTTCTTGTCCCTAGCCTAAGAGTCGTAGCAAAGCTCCTCTTGCGCCATACAACGTCCATCTAGGAAGATCGTCCCTGCCGTTTCCGTCGCTTCACTCTTAGTCGTGACATTAGGTCCAACCTCCCTACGCACCGGCGATTTTCCTGGATTTTTTTCTCGATCCCCCTCAATCCACTTCCTATACCGCGACGCGACGTAGCTACTAACGTATATACATAGCCACTCCGTTGTGAGACGAACTCTTAAGGGACTGTACTTCAGTGTACCTCCCTTGACGGCCAATTCTGTCTCGTTGCAGAAGGGAAAGTCTTATCGAGATAATCCCCAACGATAACTGCGAATCCAACGTGAGTTTCTTGGGCTCCGTAACTAGTTTTCATTTTTCTCGAGTAGTACCACGGCCTTTTTATATATATACTGCTGAACGTCGCGGTCCATCCCCCTCTACCTTCCATCCTGGAGTGTACCAATCTCTCCTGATTCCCCCNATTAACCAAGATGACGACAAAAGGATTTAATGCCTATAAAGCCTTTAAACCGACCTCCACTGATGTGGCAACACCAGAGCAGGCCGAACATTTCCTCACCCAGTGCGGCGTCTGGCACACCGAAGCCGAGATCCCTGAAGGGAACCGCATCCTGCTATCCCTGTACTGTCTTACGGGGAAAGCAGGGGAGTGGGCGACACCCTATATTAAAGCAATCAATGAACACAAGATTGCAGTCGCTCGTAGCAAGGCGAGTCCTCCGGAACTCCCCTTCAGTTCCTGGGAGACTTTCGAAGAAGTCTTCCTTGCATTCTTCGCCAAGGGCGATACCATGCTCACCGCCTTCAACGATCTCGAACACCTCACAACCCAAACCGGGTGGCGCATGACGGTTGGTGACTATACTCGGAAGTTCGATGAACTCGCCAAACATTCTGGACTATCTGACCGGGACCTCACCATGAGGTATCGCCGAGGACTACCCTTCGCAATTCAAGAGAAACTGGTGATTATCCCATCAATGAAACGATCGCTGCAAGAAGTACAAGTCGCAGCGATCAGTATCGACCAGAATCTCCCCGATCGTCGTAAAGGCCGACGTAACCCGCCTCTCGCTCCCTCCTCCTCATCCTCAAATGAGTTGTTGCAGAAGAAAGACAACTCAACGACGACTTGCCGGCTCTGCAAGCAGAAGGGTCACGAAGCACTGCAGTGCCCTAACAAGAGTAAACCTCGAGTCGCCACCATCGAGCAATGCGCCTCTAAACCCAAGGAGGACTCACGAATTGCATCGCTCGAGTCCACTATGGACAAGGTGCTTGCTACCCTCCAGAAGATCAACGAGGGTAAGACCAAGTCTGAGGATTTTTGATTCGGTCTCTGCTGGACGCCACACGCGGAGACCCCTCTAAAAGTAATAGATTTTCCATTCTCTCATCCATACTTGTATACGAACTAGACCACCATGCAAACCATTTTCATATCATGGTTACGCTGCGTGGTCGCAACCGCTCGAAAGAGGTGGTTGCAATGGTGGATTGTGGCGCATCCAACACATTCTTAAACAAGCGATTTGTAGAAGAGAATAAAGTGAGGACTAGAACACTCACGGACCCCATCGATGTTTACAACGTCGATGGATCCATCAACAAAGCAGGCCAAATCAAAGAGGTTGCCGTGCTTACGATGGATATTGATGGTCATTCAGAAAAAGTGGCCTTCCCTGTTACAGACATAGGGAAGGAAGATGTAATAATTGGTTTGGATTGGTTAAGGAAACACAATCCAGATGTCAACTGGGAAGACGGATCACTCCGTCTCTCACGTTGTCCGGACTCATGCAAACCCGAGAAGCTATCCTCAAGGAACACTGACGATGCTATGGGTGATACGGGGGTTCGGCCTACGGCCCATAGCAGACATCGGCGGACCAAAAAGGTTTTGCAACCCGGGCAAGTACTGAGCCCGGTATCAGGCGAGGACCTGTCCCAATGCCGCAGTGNTACTGACAATTCCACGGGAGCTCCCAATGACATGGAAGCGTCCCATCGTACCAGCGGTACTAAGACAGGCACACCGCATCGCTCCGTTACCATTGAAGAGATCGACGATGAAGACAGTATTTATCATCGATCTCCCGATGTTACGAATGAACTCGAAGAGTGGATTGCTGCAACACACACAGTGTCACAGYGTCTAGCTGAAGAAGCAAATGCAGGCAAGGAATCTCTTGACATTGAGGTTCAGGTACCAGAAGTTTACCATGACTATCTTGATCTCTTCTCCAAAGAGGCGTCGAACCGCCTACCTAAGGAGAACCCCTATGATCATGCTATAGATCTAGTACCAAATGCCAAGTTCTTCAACTCCAGAGTTTATCCGTTATCACCTAACGAACAAGTTGAACTGGACAAATTTTTAGATGAGAATTTGAAGAAGGGATATATACGCTACTCAAAATCCCCGGTATCTTCTCCGTTCTTTTTCGTCAAGAAGAAAGATGGATCTCTACGTCCAGTTCAGGATTATCGACGCCTAAACGCAATCACAGTCAAAAATCGTTATCCAATCCCATTGATCTCTGCGATGGTTGACGATTTACGACAGGCTAGATATTTCACCAAACTTGATGTTCGTAAGGCATTCAATAACATTCGGATTAAAAAAGGTGACGAGTGGAAAGCTGCCTTTGTAACTAATCGTGGGCTGTTCGAACCCACGGTTATGTTTTTCGGACTCTCGAACTCACCAAGCACATTTCAGGCTTTCATGGACAATATTTTCAAGGACCTCATCGCAATGGGCAAAGTCAAAATCTATCTAGATGACATCCTCATCTACACTAAGACCCTAGAGGAGCACCGTGAAATTGTCCGTGAAGTGCTGAAGAGGCTGCGCGAGCATGACTTATACCTGCAGCCAGACAAGTGCGAGTTTGAGAAGGAACGTATCGAGTACCTAGGACTTATCATTTCATTTAACTGTGTCGAGATGGACCCCATTAAAGTCAAAGCCATTCTAGAATGGCCTGAACCAAAGAACCCTAGCGAAGTTCGCATGTTCAAGGGTTTTGCGAATTTTTATCGCAGGTTCATTGATGGGTTTAGCCGTATAACCAAACCACTCGACCGGTTGACTGGTAAGGTACCTTGGGAATGGTCGTCCGAACATCAGGAGGCTTTCACGGAATTGAAACGTCGTTTCTCATCGCATCCTATACTGTGTATGTATGATCCCAAATTAGAAACTAGAGTGGAAACTGATGCCTCAGGGTATGCCACTGGAGGGATCTTATCACAGAAACAGGAGGATGGGAAATGGCATCCTGTTGCATACCTATCAGAGTCAATGACACCAGCTGAGCGTAACTACGATATTTACGATAAAGAGATGTTAGCCATAATCCGGTCCCTGGAAGCGTGGCGCCACTATCTCGAAGGGTTACCCTCAGAGTTCATAATTGTGTCTGATCACAAGAACCTCGAGTATTGGCGCACCGCACAAAATCTTACCAGGAGACAGGCCAGGTGGTCTCTCTTTTTAGCTCGCTTCCACTTTGCGATAATTCACAGAGCCGGTAAACTTAGTGGGAAACCTGATGGGTTGTCCCGCCGGCCAGATCACAAGAAAAGTGACTCTGATGATAACCTTGCAAAGGTTGTCTTGCGACAGGATCATTTCCGTATTGCGGCTACTCGCAGAGGACACGCGTCTGTGGTAGCAGATCGGACACTTCTCCGGAGAATCCGGGAGTGTTCCGATAAGGACAAAGTYGTGGCTGAYGCCTTGGAGAAAGTTCAGACCCTAGGGCCCCCTCGCCTTCAGAATGCATTCCAGGACTGGAACTCTGAAGATGGGCTTCTATTGTTTCGGGGACGAGTCTATGTCCCCCGAGACAACGAACTTCGTCGTGATCTTGTAAAGATTCATCACGACTCTCCAGCGGCAGGCCATGGCGGCCGATTTAAAACACTAGAATTACTATCACGGAACTATTGGTGGCCGGGAATGACCAAGTTTGTCAATGAGTATGTGAGCACCTGCGATCTGTGCAATCGTACAAAGACATTCCCYGCCAAACCTATTGGGCCGCTCAAGCCAAATGATGCCCCAGATGGTCCGTGGCAAGTAGTTTCAGTGGATTTTATAGTAGGCCTACCTGAATGCGAAGGATTTGACTCAGTCTTAGTAGTCGCTGATTATGGCTCAAAGGGAATTCACACTATCCCCTGCCATTCTACTATTGACGCTGACGGAACTGCGGACTTGTACATACGTGATATTTTCAAACTACACGGTACACCTCGGAAGTTGATCTCCGACCGAGGCCYACAGTTCGYGTCTGAAGTCATGCAATCGATCCTACGCAGGATGGGAATAGAACCTGCACTGTCCACTGCTTATCACCCACAGACAGACGGACAAACAGAGAGATGGAACCAAGAGATTGAACAGTACCTCCGYATCTTCATTAACCATCGTCAGAATGACTGGGTCAAATGGTTACCCATTATGGAGTACTGTTTCAACGCTCGTGTTCATTCAGCCACTGGRAGRGCTCCTTTCTATCTCCAGTATGGCTATATCCCTGAATTCCATATCTCTGCAAATCCCGTGTCCAAGANTCCCCGGTGTAGAGGAACGTCTCCAGCAGCTGAAGGCTGCTAGAGATGATGCCACTTCCGCCCTGAAGCTGGCAGCAGAACAGATGAAGACACATTACGATCACCATGTGCAGAAATCCCCTAACTACAAGGTTGGAGACAAGGTTTGGCTAGATGCCTGTAACCTTCATCTCAGACGCCCCAGTGGTAAGCTCAGCCACAAGCATGTCGGACCTTTCGAAGTTATCCAACAAGTTGGGGACCTTGCATATAAACTGAAACTCCCCAAGTCAATGAGGGGTATACATCCGGTGTTTCATACTGTCCTGCTCTCCAAATGCAAYGTTAGCTCTATACCAGGTCGATCATTTCCCGAACCTCCTCCTATTGAAGTAGATGGTGCACCTGAGTACGAAGTTGAACAGATCCTCAACTCTYGTYGCCACTACAACAAACTCCAGTACTACAGTGCCAACYGGCACCTCTCTGCAACCGGGTTTCTGGGCCCGAGAAATTTTTGTCAATTTTTTCCGATTTTCTGTAGAAGGAAACCCATGAAAAGAATGCATTTGACACAATCTTAGGTTTTTTCCCACGGTGTTTCACTTTTTTGGAGCTTGAAGNAAAAAAATACCTCGGATTTTCAACCATTTAGAGCTAGGTTTGAGCTTACAYMTYWCTAACTWGTGTCAAWAGCTGSASTMKACTAGAGTAYACYYACKNTCMACTWTMTATMCTMRCCGGTTAACKC
>LBLO01000576.1:0-20910 GCA_004354395.1 Chondrostereum purpureum | reverse complement strand
ACCGTTATTCTAAAAAAAATGTTGCCGAGAAGTTTGAAACATTGCTAGGCATCCTGTTAGAATGACTGGCGTAACAATACGCGGGTCTGGATTGGCGTAGTGTCAGCATTTTAATCACTGACAATACGCTTTATTGCACCTTGTGGAGCTCTTTAGAGTCGTAGCTCTGTCCAGTGTATACACAAATTGTATGTATGTAAACAATATGCCCGTTTCCACGTTTCCAGCACCACTGTACGCTCTTGATTATCAGTAAGGTGCCCCACCCTAACGGTTTCTGTGGCTAAAGCCTAAGGCAGGCGGTTATCGTGAAATGTATGACACTACTCTACTTGAATCAGACTCATCTTCAAGAATCATACTTTCAGCCTTGGACAATTTAAAAAGCCGTCTCTATGATAGTTGATCTCGTCTTCTAGTGTAATTGTGGGTCTGGCACTTTGCTGGCAGCCGATCGGTGAAGAGGCAATGCGTTCACCCTCTCTCGCGTCTCAGTCTGGCTCTGAACAGACGCTTCCTTCTCCACCAGAGGTGCGAACAGGTGCGAACGCAATACCGTATATACGTTCGCTTCAGGTGACGATCGATGTATGTTCAGCCTGAACAAGTTACTTACGTTCAACTTGAATCCACATAAACAATAGTGTCCACCAATGACCTAGGTCTATGTCATGATATGATATCCCAGCATCAAGTACACCCAACCCATGTACTCAAATATTGTAATAGCAAAACCTACATCAAGACAGCCTGCGCCACAACAGTGACTAGTTCAAATCATAGAAATTCATTTCAAAAAAGAATAGAAGGAAAACAATCAACCTTCCGCGGCCTACGCGCGATCACCCGCTGGATAGTCCCCCATCGCACGCCACCACCAATAGAGCAGAATAACAACAGACAGAAAGGAGAAATGGACAATAGTAATAACAAAACAAACACATGTAGCTCCACATTCAAGGAATGTAGGAGATGGAAAAAACACAATTATAAGAGATAAAATTTCTTCCTTGCTTCAAAGCCAAAAATGTACCCATATTTCCTCATGTATAATATAATTATGAGAAATGAAAAAAAGAGAGACGAGAAAAGAAAAAGGGGAAGGGCAAGCGAGAGTGTGTGAGAGCGCGGCAGGATGGGAAAGGGTGTGTGTGTGATGTATGTAAAAAGGTGTTGCTGTTGTCGTCGTACTTACTATCCTATCCCCTTCGATCGTCAAGCAGAGAAATTGTAACTTAGTATGTGGGGGAGGAGAGTCTGCGCATGGGTGGGAGTGTGGAAGAGAATAGAAAAAGGAAACAGGGACTGGTGAGGCGATGGAAGAAGTCTTGTGATTTAATGAGAAAACAGATAAAAAATGTTGAGGAAACGCAGGGAGAGAGAAAAAGAAAAGACTACGGGCGACGGGGATATATGAGCACGGAAAAGGAATCGAGGCGTAGCACATGGCTACACCAGAGCGAGAGAGTGACGTGAAGATGAAGGTCGTAAAGAAGAGACATATGGCCATGGTAGAAAAAGCATCGTCGTCATTTCCTTCAGACTGCGGCATTAAACAACAACGCATTTCCTTTTAGGGTTCTTCACGATGGGTGGCTCCAGGGCCGCAACGATTGCCTGCAGAAGTGCAGATGCGTGTAGAGCAAGACAAGGAGGAAGGGCGGAACAGTGAAAGAAGTAACACGAGGTTGTCAGAACAGGAAACACATGGGAATCAGTGGAAACAGGGAGACTCGCCTCATCAAACACGTTCTTCAATCCCTTCTGTGTCAAAGCCGAACACTCTACGAACTTGACGGCTCCCAGTTCTCTTGCAAGTCTCTCTCCTTGGTCACTCGTCACCGGCCTCTGCTTCTGCCTCGCAAGTTTCTCTATCACCTGTGCGTCGTCCCTCAAATCGACTTGTGTTCCGACGATAAGGCAAGGAACACCAGGACAGTGATGGTGAACCTCTGGGAACCATTTCTCCTTTACGTTCTCAAAAGACGCTGGCGATGTGACACTGAAGCATACAAGGAAAACATCCGTTTGGGGGTATGATAGCGGGCGAAGACGGTCGTAATCCTCTTGACCTATTGGATGCCGTTAGTGAGAGGGGGNAGTGACGACAGTATATGGATGATGTATGGTTGGATGTATGGAAAAATGTGACGAACCGGCCGTATCGAAAAGACCTAATGTATAGGGGTCTTCGCCAATCATCACCGTCACAGCATAGTTGTCGAACACCTAAGTGAAGGTAGTTGTTATTTGTGGTGTCGATGATATGAGAGATGGGTGAAACTCACGGTTGGAACATACTCGCTGGGGAACTTGTTGGTTGTATAAGAAATCAACAAACAGGTCTTGGGGCAATAGAGATGAGTACACGAGGCCATAGATAGGGATAAGGAACTCACCTTTCCGACAGCACCATCTCCAACTACGACACACTTGATTGTTTGCATGTTCTGGGCCTAGAGTSTAAGGTGGAAGAGTGAAGTTGGGGTATGGAACTGGAGATGATTTGGGTGAGCACTGGGATGTGGGATGGTGGCGGTGGGGAAGAAAGGCCCACTGGGGCTGCAGAGGGCAGGCTCTGAGCGGGTGCACGAAATGGTTTGTATGACAACGCCGGCCTCGTGGCAGTGTCATCGGCCCTCTTCGTGCAGCGTCTCTCATCAAAGAAGCTGGACAAAAGTGGTACTCACATCTGGGAGGATTGCCACAAAAAGCTGGGAATTTAAGAACGAAAAGCTGAAGAAATGCGTGAACGCGACGAATAAGGCTCGAGGTAACTTGGCAGGAAGTTGCTTGGGCCCAAATCAGATGGCGGTTCTAGAGCGTGTGGTAAAAGCTAAAGCTGATATCCAACACAACCCGGAAATGGACAATAAGYATTGAAATATTCCTGTATTATATAAGTATTTCGCGCACCGACTTGGACTTCGTGCAGAACGGCAGCGAGAAAGAGGCAGAACAGGCGTGGCGACTGTCTCGGACGGTCTGCAGAGAGCGGTGGTTGACGACGTGATCGCCTGCAAATGGTCCGCTTCCCCTTTTCGGCCTCCACACCAAAACATACACAAATCTACCTCGCGTGATCCTTTCCGCACGTGCTGCGCCACAACCTCAACATTAAACTATATCATTGCCGGTACTCTGCTATACAAGCTTGATAGTCCGAAGACGCTACTCTCAGAACTCAGCTCCGACCCTTAGTTTTCCGGCATCCCTTACTTGTCTCCCTTGGATGATCTAGCCATGTTAGGCGGCAGTGCACTCGCACCTATAGATTGAAAGACGGACGGGTCTTAGATATCAGACTATTGACTATATATTTCAGGTCTACAGAAACTTTCTATCCTATTTAGTGCGTTTGGTCAGTCTACCGCAGAGCGAAAGACCTAAGCCCAGGAACCAACGGCAAGGTAGCACTTCAGATGCGCCTTCTCTCTGAAAGAGAAAGCGCACCCTCTCCTGGGAAAAAACTAAACGTGCTCGTAACCACAGCGTCTAGCCGGAAGATGAAGGGACTGTTTAACGAAGGTATCACCCGGCCTCGATCAACGATACCGGTGAGATACCCCCCATCTTCCTCACGAGCTCGCAAGTCGACGCTTCCAGATGCCGATGCTAACAATCTCCCTCTTCTCGATGTCTATGGATATGATTGGTTTATGATAGGAATAGGTTCGCCGATGAATGGTATGATGGACGAAAGAAAACATAAATAGGAGTTGATATGTTGATTTTTAGGRGTGTTTTCTGGTAGACTCGGGAATGATAGATACGATGGTGGTGTAACGATCCTCAGAACGAGATCAGTTGCGAGTGTCGTGGTCGGGTCGCACAACAACCTCATCCTCAGATGAGATGCTGTACATCGACTTGCCGTCTTCGTCATAGTCGTCTCCCCGGTTAGTAGACTTCGAACGGGAGCGAAGTCTATCGGGGATGGGCGGACGAGTGAGGTACTGCTCTTTCGTAGGTATATTCTCGGATGGTGAAGTGAGAGTTGCCTCGGAGACATTCGACGACGTTTGATCTTGAGTAGAGGGGCTGATTTAGATTTCTGCGCCTAGGAAAAGAAAGGACGAATGTTGAGCAACGACTATCAAAAGGTTGTAATCGGGAGACTGAACATACCTCCGCATCGTGCTCAACGACGGTCTCCTTCATGGCCTTGCGCACCCTCGCAATGTAAATTCCGATGGCAATAGCAATGATAGCAAGGGCGCAGCCCAGTGCGGTCCAGCCGTAGACAGCAGGAGGAGGTTGCTTTCCATCACTTGACTGAAGAGGCATGATAGGAAGTTCAGAAGGGGAAGGTGCTTTGATAGCGGATGAAGACATAGGGAAATTTCTGGGTGGGTAGAGTATTCAAGTAGTTGGGAGTGTTGGTTCAAGAGTGATATGGAGGGTTTCACCATGGAAGCGAGGACTTTATACATTTCCCAACTAGCCCCTACCAGATGGACCNTGTCTCAGTGTAAGCTCCTCTCTAGCAATCTTGAGACCCGCGGATTTGGCGAAGCATCTCCACTCGGAGTCACTGTATTCGGCTAGATAATATCAYGATATGCGCACTAYTRYCAAGATAGTCCAAGTTGTAGTGTACRRATCCCAAGTTMTGAGCTCYCYAGACTGAGGCARCCAAAGTAGCAGGATTTAAGAGGTGATTYGAGCCTAATGCAGTGGAATTTCTCAAGCAAGCATGTGTACTTAGGTACTTTCAGGTTTTAATGCCAGAGTTAATAGAAGCTGTTGCAGCAGGATGATGCAGCCTGAAGTTGGCTGAGGGTGGCTCCGAGTCTGGTGGCTTGTTAGATTTCTCACCCCGGTCCTCATTAAGCTTTTTTGGTAGATTCCAATGCAAGCAACTATGAAAGTGCTAAGACTTCGGTCCATATCCCTAACTTTGTTATGGTATTATATCCATATGTCCCCTGCTCCTGCTCCTCCTCTTTCCTAGATTCCCTGTGTTGGCATAGCTTCGTGTGGCGTATGGTGAGCCCAGTGACCCACAATGGCAGCCAGGTGTTAGCACTTGTATATATGCAAGAAAGATATACGAAAATACTTCCCAGCGACAAGAGGATCAAATTCAAAAAATAACAAATAACAAAAGGATATATCATATACAAATAGGCTCAAAATAAGCTCCCATAATCTTACATTCTACACCTGTGGCCACCAATGTAATTGACCCTGCTGGGTACCAGTCAGGATACAGTTGAAACCTCGAGTAGATCCTTCGTAGCTCTGTTTATCTATGGTTCAGTACAGGGCCGATGAGAAGACACAGGATCAGACTTACAGCAGCCACATTGACCGGATCGTCTACCAATGAAAATCATGAGCCTGGGCTCTGTCAACCGTGGAATGGCTCACCTAGTGGATGTTTCATCACAGCAACAATACTTGTTAGCGTAGGGTCCCATATCTGCGCCCCACCTTGATCGTTCGTCCCAAAAATCATCGTCTTGCCGCCGGATGAGAATGTGGCGGGATAAGAGTCCACGCCATGGTTATTATATACTCCCTCGGTTTGAGCTTCCCTCGTCTTTCCGGGGAGCATAATTATGTGTGCTATTTTCTCCGCTGTCACAAGAGCGTAGGTCCCTGATAGAGATACGTCGATGTGCGTTCTACACATACTTCTGTCAATACCTCGGTTTATACAACGTTTCAGTCACTTACATAGGACGACGGAGCCAGACCAATGTTGACAATATCCCGTTGGGAACCCCGCAAGCCCACACCTCCCCATTCGAGCTTCCTCCCAACAATGTTAGGCCGTCCGGCGTGAACTTGATAGCAGTGACGCCCTGTCTCAGAACAGAGCGCTGTGGCTGCCACCCTCCTAAACATATATTTCAGTTGGGATGGCTGCATTACTACCCCCAATCCTCGAAATACCTTTGGTGTAAACCCACACTTTCACTATCAACTTATACGAGATCGCAATTTTGTCCCGATTATAGGCCATACAGAGTGCATCCTTCGCAGTGCCATCATTGAGCAGGGAAGTCCATGCCCACCGTGGACCCTACCGCCGACCGCGCTTAACTGACTGAAAANCTAGCATAGAAACAACTTACTATTTTCACCCACTTGCTAACACTCCCGTCTTGTCCAAGGACAGCGATCCCCGCATCATTGAACATCCAAGTGACTCCTACCGTCTTCGAATTGTGCGCGAGCCTAGCAATCTCTTTCCTCGTGGCTGTATCCCATACTTGTACTACCCGATCGCCTAGAACACAGATATTCTACATCAAAAAGATAATAAGAGGGGGGAAATAGTGTAAACACACGTTGGACAACGAATTGATCCCCTCCAGAATTGAAGAAAATCCCACGGACAGCCCGTTCTCGCAGGGCGTCATCAGCTTCGCCTGTGAGCTCTACAGTGTAAAGACACTGAAGCTCTGGTGGTTCCCATTTGCTCCCGCGCCGTACCCTTTTGATGGGTTTTTGCTGAGGCTCTGGGATAAGCTCCAAGGACAAGGAGCGTTCTCTTTTGATGCGGCTAATCAAAGACGGCTGGTTATCTTCTGGCCGCCAGCTGTTACGCATACGAACAGGAGAAGAAGAAGCTAGCCTGCGATGAAGAGAATGGTCCACAGATGAAGGTTTGGCAGCGCTATTGGCTGAATTGTCCCTCGTCGAAGGTTGGCGATTGTTCCGTTTTGGTGGTGCGACAGGGGGGTCATCAACGCTACCAGATATCCTATCTTTAAGACTCATGACTGGAGAGCTGGCAAGCACCGATCGAGAGGAGATCGGAGAGCTCTCAACCTTTAGAAAGACATCAGAAGATCCTACAAACAAGGCAAAAAACTTTCAGAATGTTTTGCACTGCAGTACACCATTCGCAGGCCAAACGCACCGTTCTGTTTCTCGGAAGGCTTCATTTCGGCTCCCGATAACCACTTCTGCGCAGCAGCCACGTCCAGCTTCGGTGCTGTCGGTTTTTNGGAAGATGATTGAATGCTTATCTTCTTCCATTTGCTGGGGAGNGGAGGTGGTTCAGAAGCTGGAGGAATGGGTATAGGATCAGAAGACGGCAACAAATTAGGGCGTTGTGAAGACAATTGTGGCAAGACGATTGAAGCAGCCATTTGAGGGGATATTGGCTCAGCCTTGATTTGYTGAGGTGTTACCTGGATCACTGGGCCTTGCGCTGAACTGTTACTGCTCTTCGTAGCACTCCATTTACCACCGATTACGATTCGTTTTCTTGAGCTACTTTTTGTCCCTGTGATACCATTAGGAGCTCGAGCTTCCGATGGCGTCACGGGCGCTCTGATTCCTAGAGGATTATGAATCGTCGGTAGAGCGGGCGGTGGCGGTGGTGGCGGAGATGTGTCCCATTGTCTCTTCGTAGACTTTCTGACCGTCGAATCTGTCTCCGCAGCAGGGTTTGCTGAGCTATCAATCCACCTCATAGCCTTCGGGACCTTAGGGGGGGCTTTCATTACGGGAAGAACAGTATCTAAGGTCACTTTGCTACTAGAGGCTACTGCATTAGTGGATGGCGGATTTGCAGGTTTTGGTTCCTCTGTAATTTCAAGAATTTGAGTCTTACTTTCCTATACAATTGGTGTACAGTTTATTGAGAATGAATGCACAAAGTCATGGTCAGAACCTACCTTATCCTGTCTCTCAAAAGCCCCTATTTTTGTAGCTGGGTTTTCACTCCGATTGCCCGCACTTATGAAGTCCGTCAGCAGACCTGCAGAAACGAATGGGTTATGGGATAGTTCCTTAGATTTGGAAGGACCAGGTCGGGCAGGCTCCAGTGATGACAAAAGGGCGCCGTTGGTTTCATCATCGAGAACAGGCCCCAGTACCAGTGGTGTAGTAACAGGAGAAAGATGGGGAGAATTACCTGCAAGAGTACCAAAAGATGATTAAAAATGGGTCAATCATACGATAGAAGAGAGACCTGGGGGAATATATTCACGTTTATCGTGTTCTCGATTTGGGTCGTCATTTGGCGGAGACCTCAAACGAAGAAAGCAACTAGGCGAATATATAGGGCTCATGAAAGAATTTTCTTCACTAGCATTCAATTCTGCCCAGTCAGAGGAGCAGAGCTTGGGAGAGCAGGCAGGAGAACCACAAGAAGATTCAAGATCCATTGGCGAAATGCTCCTGTCTTTCTCCAACTGTAGCATAAGAGTCATTCACAAATCCATGTGTTGGAAGTGATGAAAGCTTACATTGGAATATACACCATCCTCCGTGGCGATAACGTTCCGCGGACTGTGATGAGTGTGTAGAGGAGGGAAAGAGGTGAATTCTACATCTAGAGGATTTGGAACTGCTTCCTTCTCTAGCTGAGAAGCTGGAGAAATAATGATCGGGGAAATGGGAGGGTCCGCCTGTAGTCCAACAGAGGATTGGTGCAGAACAGTCTGAATCTGAGCGTTTGCCACCTCTAASTTACATGTYTCTGTCTGAACTTCGATGGAAGAACGCATGACTGGGGGAGGTTCAACTTGGGAAGCAACAGACGAGGTGCTTAACCATGTTTGCACTTTTGCATCCGTAATTTGGGGTAGAGCTTGCACAGAAGCAGAACTATATTGCGGCTTAGCTTGAATACCCACAGATTCAAAAATGCGGGTGGCGGAAACTAAATAGCAAATATTTGATGATAAGATATCTCAGGAGCAACCAGCTACTTACCATTATCTGCACTGACCTCTTCCGGCTTCTTCCAAAGACGCCTCATTTTTGGGTGGACTATTGTGGAAGCCGCAGGAGTCTCTTCGGGTTTTGGTTCCTCTTCCTCATCTTCTACTTGTGTGGTCTCGTCCTCTTCTTCATCCCTGTCCCTAAGATCCGCCTCGAGTAGAATAGCACGTCCATTGTCTTCGTCCAATGTCATTAAGATTTCTCTGCCAGCTTTAATGTCAATGCGCTTTTGCGCAATTAAGGTAAAGAAAACGACTCCTGGACAAGTGGACAKAKCATCCAAGCATGATTCTACGCGCTTTAAAAGGACGTGGGGTTTCGTGGAAGACCCGTGTGGACGAAAGCGAAGGTTAGGCTTAATGCCTAGAAACGAAGCCACGGACACGGACTCCGTCTCATCAGTTGAGATGTCTGAAAGACTAGAGTCATCCATAGTAGTGTACCGCCCTATGTCGGAAGTAGATATCCAGTCAGAGGGGGTAACTGAACAGAAAAGTACAGTGGAAGGATGGTGGGAGAAGGATGCTTAAATTGAGGCACGTGACAACACGGTCTCGCCAAGGGCGCGGCTTAGACAGTCTACACTTGAGTCTCTAACTATTAAGTCTCCAAACCAAGTCTAAAGTAGGCCTTGTTTAGTTTCAAACAATAAAATAATAGAAAGTTATACCGCAGAGTAACTAGCACAGAAAATTTTCATCGTTAGATTCATTGTAACTATAAACGGAAACTAAGGAGCGTGTTATACAGTAGCAGATATGGAAAGGAAAAAGAAACAACAAAACTGGGGTACGAGGTATTCAATAGAACGCACTCTCGCGAGGTTCGAATTCCAAGACACTGAATTCAGAACCAACAAGCGGCTGTGAATGAATGGAGGACAGTGAGAGACCACCATCTGAAAAATCGGATGACCATCCAGATAGAGAGCCTTCAAAGACTTCGGAAGACCTGTCTATGCTCGTATCATCTACCAAGCTCTCATATGCGGAGCGAGGGCGGAACGACGCAGACAGATCAACGGTGGGAAGAACAAAAGAACCTGTAACTGAGGGTTGTGCATGGAGATTGATCTCCTCACGGTACTCTCCGTCTTCAAACATTCCAGACAGGATAGATGAGGTGTCTGACATGTTGTCCGACTCCATTTCCGAGAATGTGTCTACTTCTTCGAGGACACACCAACCACTCCCACTTTCTCCAATCACACCTCGAACTTCCGCCTTCGACCACCCAACAAATTCCACTCTGAGGATTGTACAGGTGCCTTCGGGGCCTGTGCTCTGCGCGTAGGGTGAACAGATAACGCCTTTCTCCCAGACATTAGCTGCATCGAGGCGGGTGAAGAGAGATGACACTCTCAAAGAGTGCATCTCATGGTCGTTATGAATAGATGCGACAGACGGTAAATGAAGAAGTCTAGGGCCAGTGGAAGTGTCTGCAGGAAGAGGGGTCCGAGTACTGGGTGTAGGAGCAAGGGGGATTAACAAGTACGTCGTCGAGTTGGCAACGGGTGCCTTGAAGTAATGATCGAAATTGGCTTCTTGGATAATCTGAGAGGTAGAAAGCACAGGCGCAATCTTCCTCGGAGTCGGCTTCAGCATCTCCTTACCATACCCAACCTTCTTGCTGCTCTTCAAAGAAGCTTTCGTTCCCCTCTGTTTCCCTGATTTGCTTTCCCAGTCGGCTTCGCAGAATGCCCTACCGGTAACAGGGACATTATCTGCAAGTTTCTGGAATACCTGTCTTCCCGTGGTGAAGTTCCTTGCGGATCCAAATCCGACATTGGCGACGGAAAAAGTCTGGACAGTGGGTATCTTTGGGAAGAAGTGACCTTGCATTGGTCTGGCCAACTGCGTGCGAGCGACAGGAGACATCCGTTGCATGATAGTTGGTAAGCGACCAGGGAGTCCTCCGTGGAGTGTGCAGCTTAGAGAAGCACCTGGTCGAGCTCCGAGTCCTGGAGCTGTGAGATGAGAGACGAATCGCGAAAATACGGTGCGAGCTTGATTGAAGATTCGCTGGGTATTTCCCAGCTGAGGTGGTTTGAGCCGTACGAAAGACGGTGTATGAATGGATCGAATGGCTCTGGTGGCCCCGGCAGTCCTGCTAATCATGTTTACAATCTGCCGGCCCCCCAAAGCCATCTCTCCACGACTTGCTAGCTGCATAGCTAGCTCTCGATGTTACGAAAGCCTAGCCTGAATATCTATTAAAGAAGCAATTAAGAAACACTTGTTCTACCATGTCATTAAACGAGAGCTCCAGACCTTTATTCTGTAGCAGAATTTCCTTCAAAAGTTCAAGATGGTGGTCGAGGTCAAAGAGGATGGAGATATCCGCCGTGCCGCTGCGGAGCGTCATTGCAGAGCATAACRACGTAAGCGAGATTACGCTKTATCACGCCAYRTGWATTTCCCATATGTTATGTACACACTCAGAATGGATTGAATGGAATTATGTATCTATCAGTTTAGATAGGGAAAACCTTTCTACTTCTCCAAGTCCAGGCCAGTACACACACACTGAAGGAATAGCCACAGAGAATGACCATAGCCCAGAAGTTTGTGGCGTACATCGTTCGGATGGTTATGTTCACTAACCCTGTGGCCAGGTTGGCCTGAGAAACCGAACATGTCACTATGGGTGAGAATAGATTCAAAGAAGGGGCACTCACTACGAGGAATATCGTGAGCCCATTGGTATTGATAGCCTCGAGCAATGCCGGGGCCGGCCATGTAGTCTCAGCCTCTGGTCGGGCTGGTATTGGCAGCGACGATAATTTCTTCTTTGATTTGATAGGTTTCCAGGCAAACACCACATCTACGAGCATATACGCAAGGATGAAGGAAGTGTTGTACGCCGCCACCCAGACAATGTATGATAAATTCACCTTCAAAATAGTTAGATAATGACCTCTCATATATAAGCACACGTACCATTCTCCTAGAAACACCGTTTCCGCCATCAAGACCCGCGAACTTAACAGCTGTCAGACCAAACCACCACAGCAACGCATACGCTGCCAATCAGTCGCTATCTTATCCAACCTTCTCGGCTCACGGAGGGTTTGGACGATCTCTGCTGGACCAAGTTTGTCCCCACTTCGTAACTTTCGTTGAATCCGACGGAAATACGATGGTGTTGGGGGTAGTACGATGGTTCCCAAGGATAATCCCAGTAAATGGATAGCGAAGTAACCTGGCAAGAGTCAGAGATCATGCACGAAGAAAATGAGCATTATTACCTGTCAAGGATATGATGCCCTCTTTGTTAGCGCTTACGAGGTTTGTCCGAGGCGCATTGAAGACRTAGTCTTGTAGTCCCCAGTAGGACAAAGAGTATTGCTGAACTGCGAATAAACCGTCATGAAGATATATAACGTGTAATATAAGGTATGACTTACTTGTGGCGACAACAACAGCAACAAAGGAAACGGAGAAGTAGCTCAGCAATGGATGCACGAGCACCTGCATTATTGGGAGGAGTGCTAGCGTGATAAAGAAATTCCAATGGGCGCCATACTCCGATTCATGTTCCTGCAGCAAAATGAGTGGCAAAGAAGGGGTTATGAGAGACGCATGCTCACTGGATACTCTGTGCCTTTCACCAAGATGACGCGAATCAAACCCAGAAGAATGACCGGAAGGCACTTTCGGGACACGCTGACGAGCTTAGGGAACATCGGTGCTCGTAGGTAATACGGGTCTTTCAGAACGGGTGCTGAGGACACGATACCTTGAGAAAATACGAAAGACCCTACGCCTAAGTCCATCTTTCGGGGGAGTTAGAGAGTGGTACTATTAGAGTAAAATAGTAAGAGTACCAAGGATACTCCGTAGGTCTCGCATTTCGCGAGCGAACGAGGAAATACAGGAAAGTCGACAGCCAGAATAGCCAAGATAGTCATCAGCATCATGTGAGACCTATACACTGTTAAGGAAGGCAAAGAAGATATCTTTGGTTGAAATGACGGGCGAGCTCTAAGCGCCACGGGGGATGAGGGCTGACTTGAGGGCAATGGTGTGTCGCTTTCATAGACTGGCACAAGCAAAAGAAGGGGGAGACATGGAATGGCCAGCAATAGAGTTAAAACCCCAGGAGAGTTTGCAAAAACAGTCATTGACAGCAATAGAGGGAGGACAAAGATTGTCCATGCCATCGGGAGTTTGGGGGAGTTCCATGACGGATACCGGGATCTTAGAGTAGAGTAGAGGACGATACTAGCCTAAGATAAACTCGTATACATGAACATTCTATTCGAACTCTAACATTAGAGCTCACCAGAGCAGCTGAGGATATCACATTGATATGAGCTACACTAGATCCCGTCAAGCCAGAAACAAAATTCTCTTTCGAGTCTCTATACGTGTCATCGCGACCCATATTCTACAGACTGGCAAAGATATGTTAGCTAGCCAGTTGAAACGGCCTCGAAGCACAATCTTGTGAAAGAACTAGGGAAGAAGAACTGAGATGACGTGGAAGAAATATAGTCAGGGGATGATCCCGGACAAGGTACCGTCACAGTTGCCGCCATCATGTCGGGAACCGAGTTCGTGAGGCTGCCCCGCCCCTTGCCTTCTTTCCATCACCATGACCATAGCCTCCCTTCCSGGGGCCTGCGCAGCTTTACTCTGAAGTACTGTACATACGCATAACAATGCACTTAAGTCTAAGACCGCTTCTGACTCTATTAGTCCCGTCTGGGTCGTGCTAGTTTCCCACCCTCTTTCTCGTTGTCTTTCTGACCTCAAGTCAAATGTGTGACATCTTCCGTCTAATATTTCTTGGCACTCGGATAGAAGTGAGGAACGTAAACGCGCCGTTCGTTGAGCAGAAGCACCCCTGCATGGTGGAATGGTTACGTGGCTCTGTGGAATCTTCGTTAGAGACGGTCACCAGAGATCGGTAAACTCGATAGTCCTCAAAAGCGAGTTGGAGCCGTAGTACACAGCTTGACCCTTGTCCATTCAATTTCCCCACCTCGGCAGGATCGACTCTCTCTTTTGACGCGTTGCTAACTGCTGGGAACTAGCTCCGCTTTATCTCCTTCCTTCGTTCCTTTAAATACAAAGTAGGCTCGTTGAATCCAGTTCTTTCACTTGCTTCAGTATTGCTGGCCGATATCGAACACTCACAATGTCGCACACTCTTATCTGCAACTCAGTCGCCCGCCATGCTAGGCGCTCCTCCTTGTCTCGATGTTAGTCTTTCCTGATCTTTCTTGACCCCCGATCTAAACTTCCTTGCCAGCCCTCAGCACTACTCGTCCACGAGACGCTATCATGATGCCAGCTATGTCTCCTTTCATGACTGAGGGAAAAGTGGCCCGCTGGAACAAGAAGGAAGGAGAAGCATTCGCTGCGGGAGATGTCCTGCTCCAAGTGGTACGCTCATGCACAACGTCTTGCTTAGCGGTCCTCGCTGATGCCTCATGCTAGGAATCTGACTTCGCAGTCATTGATGTGCATGCAGAGCTCCCTGGAATCCTCGGTCAAATCCTTGTCAGTATCTCGTAGTCTCAACGGAGTGCGCTAATCTAACGTGCTGATATAGGTTCCCGACGGTTCCTCTGAGGTTCCTGTCGAGAAAGTCCTCGCGATAGTTGCGAAGGACGCCAAGGAGCTTGAAACTCTACGAGCCCGCTCTAACAAGATGGCAGCACCTACTCCAGTTCCTGCTGCATTTACCGCGTCTTTTGACATGAACCGTCCTCCGACACCATTGCGGTCGGCCACATATCCTCCAGTAGCGGGACGCACGGCTGACGTCCATCCCATCTTTCATCTCGACAACAATCAACCATCCTTACTGCACTCTACTGTCCATCGGTCTGCCTCTCTCCACACTCACGATCATCACCACCAACGGGGAATGGCCATTCGTCATTCATCCCCCTCTCCGGCGACCTCTTCCACAGGGAAGGCTGCGCCGGATGCTGGTATTGATCTGCGTAAGAAGATCGTGAACACCCTCTCGGAGCAGGGGAAAGTCAGCAAGAAGGCTAGTACAGCAGAGTACTTCGACGGCCTGCTATAAAGCTCCTTGAGCAAGAGCAATTTAATGGATTGGATGTGTAGCCTCGCTTAACTCGATCTCTTTTTCTTTTTTCAATGTGGGATATATTACCTTTTTGTTGTATTTGATTACCTTTAGACACTCCATAGATATATCATATTTGCATTTTTTTTACAATCGCCGATGCGGTCTTTCTCGCAGAAGACCCTACAATCCAATCGCAAGAAGCATCAGATATTATTATGAGAAATGTACAGTAGCAAGGTGCAAAAAGGGCATGTGTATGTATGTGCAGCGTAAATCATAGTAGAGTATGTGTGGAGATCTAGCATTATAAAGGAAGTGGTGTGTCATAAGGAGTACAACGTCGAGCATAGAAAATGTGGTCTGGACCTATGAGAATGGCATCTAGGCGGCGGCGATAGTGATGATAACAGAGGCCTTTCCTTCGCCTGCGCCGTTCAAGCTCGATACCTGGCCGTTCTTTGCAAGCGACGGCCTCTTTCCTTCCACCTCTTGGACACGGCCATCGCAGATATCGCCACGCAAGATGCGCTGCTTCATCTCAGCATCAGCATTGTTCGCAGAAGCTTTCCAGAGAAGTCCGCTCATAGTAAGAGTATCCTCGACAGTACCTAGAAAGGAAGAGTCAGCTTCCAAGGCAAATTGTATATTCCAAGGCGCTCACACTTGAAATTCGGGGCCGTCGCGCCTCCTTGTACAGTGATATCGACCTCGACTTTCTTGTCGCTGACTGGTGGAGATCCAGCAGAACGCTTGTCCTATAGACGGAAAAGCATTAGTTCAGTACTTGACTCCAATGCAACCCTTACGTTCTTCAATTTTCCGAAGAGTTGGAAATGTTTCGTGTCTTTAGTCCTAGCCTCGGTCATCCTCTCCGCCCATTCTTCCACAGGGACCTGTTTCGGATACAATCAGGCTTTAAGGACTTGGGATAGAAATCAAATCGACCTCGAAGTGAGAAGCGCAGGTACGGGCATCTCCGTCTGCCGTATCGACTAGTTTCCCAATACTGTCCACGGTCTCTTTCGTCACCTCGGCCTCGAGAGTTGCCACAGCAGCGCTAGCTTGGGACAACGCCGTTGTTACACTCTCGATCGCTCTGAAGATGGATTCAATAATGTTGTATATACTTTGAAGGGGGCATTGACGTACTTATTGAAAGGTTCGAAGTCTTCCTTAGTTCGCTCTTCAATATCCTTGTTCTTGAAAGCGACGGCAACCTCAACGATTTCCTTCACGAGAACAATGCATTGTCCAAGGAACGGGCGATGAATCTTCGGGATGAGTTTACGCAAGGCCAAATACCCAGCGGGAAGATCGTAAAGAGTTTGAGCGACTTGATCCTGACATCAAATATCAATGGCTAGGACTGGTGATATCTTGTCAGAATGAAACGAACCCTAAGCATCTGCTTGAATTTGTTCCATTGTTCCTTGAGTTCTTCAATGTTGGGGGTCTTGAGATGGTTTTCAAAGCTAGTGGTGACGCTGTAACAAGAAAGTCAGAAAGAGTTGAGACCCAAATCGTTACCACAGTACCTGCGGCCCTCACGCCAGATGTCTAGTTCAGACAAGAACTTCTTCAAAGGATTGTTCTCGTCGAGTTTCCCAGCCAGTTCCAAGATACTGTTGGTTATCAAACCGAATTGGGCTATGATAACAAATGCCTCCTGATGGTAAAATGGTTAGCTCATCTACGCTGATAGTCAAGCCTTTAGTTACGGTACCTCTCCAGCTTTTTCAGGTGCACTGCTAAGGCTGTTTTGAATCTTGGCGAAGGTGTCTTTCATATTCTCAAGGTATCTCTTTCCTCTACGTGGTTTAAATGCCTGACTTTCAATGGAATGGCGAAGGGTGGCCAGAAGGTTGGAATCATCATGAGACAAGAGCTCCTTAAACTCAGGGAACGATGTCTAGACGAAGGAAATGGTCAGAATTGAATAATTGGCAGCGGAATATGCGGCTTCCGTACAAGGTGCTCGCGGAAAGCTGCGATAGCGCTACGGAAATCAGCTCTGTTATTTGCCCAAATATCGAGGAATCCAAGTGAGAGATCGAGAGAAACAGCGTCCTCGTAGTATGCCTCCTTTTCGGCTGCGAGGGCGAATTTCAGGAGCGCACTGTTGGACGGATTGCTTAGCCATCCAAACTTCAAAGTGAAAAAGTGAATGATGAATCCTTACTCTTCCACTGGATCGATACTAGCAGTGTACTTGTCGTACTCAGCCCAGCCTTGCGGCGCATCGTCGTCCACTGACAGGATCTCTACATTGTTGATGGATTGTTTAATGTTGTCCAATTCATTGCGAGCATGATCCAAGAAGGAGTAAGCCGTGAGTGTTTGGCTTTTGAACGAAGGGGAGCAGACGTCAACCCCGATTATTTGCACAAGCTTCTGTATCAGCTCGGTGGCGGGCCATTGTTTATCAGGGAGACGAGACTTAGTTAAGTCATCGTAAAGCGAAAATGTGCCGGTAGTCAAATCTGTAGACATATCGTAGAAGGTGTGGGACTCAGTAGCAAGACGAGAAGGGGACGAAAGAGATAGGAAGTTTCCTAGAAAATGGGTGAAATAAAACTGTCGTCTTTATATACATAAGCTTTCGAGATCTTCATCTCCCAAGAATTCGAACTTATGGACCAGGGCGCCCGTCAGGATAATCAACAAACGCTGGAACGGTTCTCAACTGGTTCTGTAGGAACTCGGTCGGAGCCTGTTGCAAAAACAATTCATGTTCAATGCCTAATCAACACGCACAAGGATATTTTTCGACGAGGGTACGCGTTCACCAGCGAGATAAACGCTGTGCGATCGGTCTTTGACATTGCGAATGGATGAGAGAGGCCATCAACGAGGCGGCACTAAAGTTGCCGAGCGGCCTTTACCGCWGAAGACGTCTCCYACTCTTGCCCATTAGTGATGCACGTTGGCTTCACCTGTTAAATTAAGGGGATAAGGTAATATGAGCGGGTTTAAGAGATTGGTTAACCATAAAGAAAGATCCGAGAAGACTTGGGGAAATGCAATTGGCTCACCAGCGAGTTGGCGCCACCCGCAAAATTTGGTCGCTCTCTGCCAGCATGCCTAGGCAATGCTGCAAAAATCCTTAAGTCAAAGTGGCATGAAATCATGTGCCGCGGAAGTCCTTATCTCGAAGGCGATTTCATCTTCATTTCGGTAAAGAACAGATTCATTAACTGGTCCTGGAAAAGTGTATTGAGCGCTGAGGAGAACAGTTGTCCAGAATCCAGCTCAGACAAGCCCTATCCAGCTGAGCCTCAGCCGATTAGAATTGCAGGCAACAGGAGATATCTTGATTCCCAGTCTATCCTTGTGGTCTACCTGAAAATCGTATAACCATCGATCGAAGTGGCTTTTCAACAGGGTAGAGGGTGTTCCGTACTCGTTAGGCGCCAGCCTGGTTAACCAATATGATTGAGCCTCAACCAACACCAGCCTATACTTGAGTCCCGTACAGTTACTTGCTAGTAAAAGTGCGTTCAAGTTGTCACTGGAGTTGAGTTCGGATCGATCAGATTTTGCACGCCACAGTAAAGGAGATCCAGTCCGACCCAATAGCAGTTTACTTATTCCGTGTTCATCGATGGATGACCATGAAATAGTGACTATCATTCAAACCTAAGAAAAAGGCCCGCATTCTGTGTCTCGTGAGGATCGTTGGGCGCTCCGATGCGAAGGTGTGTACTTTTCCCATTAAACCCACCCCAACCTCCGAGTTAGTGGGGTTTGGAAAAGCAAATTTCGATGTATGTGGGACTAACACCCGCGAAAGTATCTTCGCACTAAGACTCGTCTTCTGTGTTGTTTCCGGATGTCAAGGAGACGAGGGAAATTAGCCACGAAGAGAGCGCGTTTTGTTCACGGACCTGATTGACCTCGACGTCAGTGTAGCAAGTCCGTTGAGCTTATGATATCAAGAAGAATCTGATACTGCCGCTTGTGCACGACGAACAGATGACGCTCACGAGTAGACAGAGAGCTCGGAGACATGCTTAGAGCACGAGTTAGGAGACATCCAATGATTGCCACTGAAAGTGGCTCCACTCCGGAGTCTGTGCGCCAGCTTTCAAGCAAAACTTGAAACTGGTGGCAAAGGCCCGTAGAGCCACCATAACAGCTCATTTGAGCAGGCCTTGCTTTCCATGTTCCATAGTGTCGAGAGAAAAATCTTGGACCGCTGTTTATGGGAGTAAGGATGGAAATACAGACACATGTGTAAATAAAGCGAAGGTGAGAATCAGCGCTGCTCTGGTCGCGGTTCTGGTCAGGTTATAGATCAGACGATGTTCCATATGCCGGCAAAATAAAANGGGGRACTCACGACTCCATTGTACACTCAAAATTAAATTATCATAACCTCTGCCGTGGATCTTCTCCATCGCCTTCTGCGCTGCACTTCTCTCTTCAAAGCTAACGAAGGCGAAGCCTTTCCCGGCACCAGTCTCCCGATCTCGTCCAACGTACACTCGAGCAACACGCCCGAAAGGTCCGAATAGATCACGAAGATCGTTTTCTTGCGTATCTTCTGAGATGTTTGTGACACGAAGTGTAGGAAGGTCATCTCGGGAGCCACCCATGCCAGAGCCTGCGGTAGGACGAGCTCCTGGACGTTGCGATGGTGGAACATATTTGCCTGTCGAATTGCCCATTGGTGCTGATGTCTCAGCGGGGGNTGCAGAATCAGAGTCGGGACCGGCACCGGTATCTGAGAGATTATGTTAGAGGCAAAGGATAGATTGAGTATAAAAAGTTTGAAACGCACCGGTGGGATCCATTTCTGAGAGCCGATCTTTGTAAGGACATTTTGCGGTAAAATGATCTCCTTTGCATAATCTGCAGACAACTTTTCCAGAACCAGATTTTTGAAGTTTCGACTTCATACTGTCCTCTTGAGCTGGTTGAGCATCACCGGTCTGTGGGAAGAGGTCACCATCATTGACGGTGCACTTCCTGTTGTTCGAAACATACCTTGTTCCCTGCACTGATAACTAACGCTACGTGTTCGCCGACTGTTGTTGTAGCGCGATCTGGCCCCGGTTTGTTTCCCTTCTCCTGGCCAAACTTGGCCCACTTGAGACGATCAGCGACAGCATGGTCTACAATGGATTTTTGAAGTGTCCGTTTGGTACGCTTAATGATCTGAGAAGAAGTTAGTATCAGCTATTTGCCACAGAGGGTGCTGAACAAAAGGATAGTAGTGTGCAATCATCCCACAAGCAATCATTTGAAGCAGCATAAATGTACATTCTACATCTCCCAGCAGGTCCCCACCGATAACTGGGTCACCAACCTTGACTTTCTTTCCCTTATCGTTGATAGTGTATTCCACCGTGGTGCGGACACCATTTTCGTCGACGTAGTCTTCATTCTTGTTTTCCGTGGGGGGAGCTGCCCATTAAAATGAGGATCTTATAAACCTAGGATTTCGATAACTCCATACCGAGTTCGTCCACATCGTCTGCCCAAGAAGTTTTTATCCTGGGAAACATTGATAATATCAGCGGTCGGTACTGAGAATTTAGGTCTTTATAGGTACTTGGATGCCATTTTTGAGTCGGAGGGATGGTGAAAATGATTGCAAGTACTCTCAAGAGAATCAAGGATGGGGTGGGAGATGATGACTAAGCTTTTCCTCTCATTCACAAGGTCCCGCCTCAAAGGTGGAAAGATTCAGGACATCTTCAACTTTTCATCGTGAGTATCATTTTTGAACCCAGATTCACTCTCAAGTTAGGTCTAAATACTTAGATATGTGGACATCTCCTTACGCCACGTCACGTGCCGGTCTTTGCTCATGGTCGTCAGTGTCACAGTGACAGTGTAATCTCCTGCAATATGGCCTGCTTCGACTTGCTTGTTTTTCTTAATCTCCAATTTCACGATTCCAGCTCCTACAAACCCACCGAAGCGGTGAAAGAACTATAGCAACGGCCAATCTCACGTACTTGTCCCTTCTACTGAAGTTTGAGTTCATCTACGTATTCAAATATTCATCCGTTAACTTGGGCAGCTTGTTTCAAGTCTATTGTTGGAGCCTCAGTCCTCAGTCCGTGGCTACCGTTTCTTTCCAGAATACGGATCGTCAATCCAAGGAGACATTTGGAGATATTCACTCCAGGCGCAGCAGTAGAACCGGGAAACCGTGCTGGCCCGAAG
>LBLO01000575.1:0-20937 GCA_004354395.1 Chondrostereum purpureum | reverse complement strand
GGAAAGAAGTCCGCCAACTTGGACCACGGGGGCCAGGAGGAACCGGAGGGCGTGAATTCAATGCCCCTCCTCGAGCAGGAGGGTGGGGATGGCCATACCAATAAGATGTACTGAAAGCTGTGCCGGGCCAGACACCGGGAGTGCGCTCTGTAGCATCGGACCCTGCTTCACTTCTCCCGGACGACGGGATGACAGTCGAGATGGAACGGAAGACACTACCCAATGCTTCAGCTACACGACGTCCTGCCTCAGCTTCAGCAGCTTCAAGGTCGGCGGAAGTGTGGCCAGTGAATTGGGAAAGATCGTCTGCGGCTCTGTGGACAGATTCACGCTGTGCAGCCCAATAAGTCCCAGTCGCTGCATTGTGGACAATGTTTCGCAGACCTTCAGAGAGCTCAGGGTGGGACGAGATGACACCGGTGAGAGTGTAGAGAAGAGACGCAACATCGTTAGAAAGAGAGGGATTAGGGTGCAACGCTGGCTCTATGTCTGGCAAAGGGGGGTCTGGACTGGCAATACCAGCTTCAGCCGCATTTGCCGCCTTCACACTCTCGGGGACGGAGCTAGCGGCGTCAATGTCTTTCGCTCCAGCCTTGGGGGTGCTCTCAACAGGTCCTGGATCGGTTGCACTATCAGGACCACCCACGATAGAAGCAGCCTCTGACCTAGGAATTGGTCCTGGGTGCTGCGTAGTATTGACATCAAAAACATGAATGCTCGGCTTGACTGGAGACGTGACGCCGGCAAGAAGTGAGGCTGTGGATGAGGCTGAAGAAACGGAAGAGGAAAGGATATCAGCTGCTCTGCCCTTTCCTTTCTCCGCAGCAGGGTGAGGAGGTGTAGCAGTGCCACTTGAGTGAGAGTGGCTGCTGACGCTTTCAACTTCGTGTACATCACTAGGAGGGCTGCTGTGGACCGACTCAACGAAACCATGGGGGATTTCCAAATCAGCAGACGATCCTCCCATAAACATGTTCCCCATATGAGGGATTTCCCAATCACCATCAAGGTCAAATGGTAGTCCTGAGCCACCGAAAGTGTCTCGAGTACCAGAGCGGGGGGTGTGAGGCAAAGGCTTCGAGTTCACTGAGCCGGCGCGGCTGGAACCGAGGTCCTGAATTATGAACTTGATGATTGAACCAGAGTTGTGAACTGTTCTGTAGTAGTCCTGCAGCTCCTCGTTAGAGCTAAGAGTCACTGTATCGTCGTCTGCATCGGTGTAGCACACAGCAACCTTGTGAAGTGGAATTTCAGGGTAGAATGAAATGATCTTCTCAGCAAGGTCGTTCCAAGTGGGATATTGATTGAATAGGACCCGACGAGTCGTCCCGTCTTCGTGGTAGGTTAATTTGAACACAACTGAGTCCATGGTGGTGATAGAGGGGAGCAACTTCAACTGTTGCCATTTATAGTGGGGCGTGCGCAGCGATGACTCATATAACATAATCCGTCTCATAGCCTCGATTGTGGCGCAGTTCCACCTGCACACAGGTACTGCGCTGTCGCACCACACGTATGCATACAGCCTAGAAAAAATTGCATTACGACGTTGCTACATAACTATCTTACATTATTTCCCATCTCTCTTTGAAATCCTATTCTTAAGCAAATATTGCGAGACGAGGATCAATTTCTGCGGGGTTGTTGAACTAGACCTCCGTAAGAACAATACTGGTCGGCTGGAATAAAAGATAGCGCAGACTTACACGAGCATTCTTGTTCAACGAACTGATACTCTTGATCTCTGCGTCACTCAGATCAAATGAAGTGCTGACAAGATTTTCGGCCAGTTTATCTGAATCGGTACTCTTGGGAATGACTGCGATTCCACGCTGAGTAGACCACCTGAGGAGTACCTGGCAGGGCCTATGAGAAATATGATTAGAACACCTCCTGTTCCTTAGAGTCACGATCCTTACTCTTCCCATGCGATGTGGCAATCTTAGCTACCTCATCATGCTGGAACAGACTGGTCAGACCCCTGTCCATGTTGAGCTCGTAGTATCCTTGCGGACCGAAGGAGGAGTATGCAGTAACCGCAATCCCCAGAGTTTTTGCGAGCTCTACAATCGGTTCTTGGGACAAGTAGGGATGCAACTCAACCTGGAGAACCTGAGGAGGGATACGGGCGTATCTCATGATGTCCAGCAATAAAGAGCCCTGGCAATTGCTGTTTCAAAGTTAGTGAATGAGAATGACTTGAATATTGAACGACCAACCTTATGCCAATATTCTGCATGGGTCATTGGTGAGGGTCCAATCAACCTGGTCCGTGCAACTTCGTACCTTCGCTAGACCTTCGTCAACTAGTTGCTCCATAGCACCCCACGTCTCCTGCATCGGAGTATTCTCTATTCATACATATCAATACTAGTAAATCACCGTGAATTGAGCCACTGACGAAGATAAACCTTCCCATCATCGCCAAACCACTCAGGTGGGTAACGATGCGATGGGTCCACGTATGCGAGAGAAATAGGGAAGTGAACGAGGAATAGATCAAAATATTCAATTCCCCAAAGACCTAGTTGCTTCTTAGCTAGAGCTTTGACCTAGTACGTGAAACCCGGTAAGGAGACAAAATGAGACAGGATTCCCGAGCCTCTTACATGATCCTTAGCATGAAAGGTGTTCCACAACTGCTCTCATTCAGCAAAGTAGGTGTATCCTGGAAAGGGTCGAAAGAAGTTACCTTAGAGGTTATGACTAGAGATTCGATAAACTCAGGGTTTTATCATTCAATGCTAAAGATGCTCACAAAGCTCCTCCCTTTTCACAAGCCCGTCAGCGATTGCCCTTCGAACACCTTCTCCTGCTTCTGTTTCATTGCCATAGTCACAAGCACCATCGAAAAGCCTGTATCCAACTTTTATGGCTTCATAAACGGTCTAGGCGGATTGTCAGAGATCCCGTCGAGATACTGTTCATGTATGTTATTAACTTACGTCGGCACAAGTTGGGTTCGGGATCTAGTCGAAGAAATCATTGACCACGATCTACCATGATACAAGAGGCACAAGGTCTCAGCAAGAGCGTACCTTCCAAAGACCCAGCCTGCAAACGTATTGAGAATAAGATGAGATAAGATCTCGGAGAGTTGTCAAATTCTCTTACCCCACAAGAGGCATCTACAAGAATGAGCACTCAGGACAACCGTAAATCGTGAGATATAATGGACAGACCTTCTGTTCAGTTCCTTTGAGAGTGACGGTAGCCATAGTTTTCGATCAAGTTGTTGTGATAACAATCACTTGCCTTCCGAGCTTTTATAGTACAATTTATATGCCGGAGATGGCGCCTACATCGTGACCAAGTTCACAGGCCTACTCGATTCTGGAGCAGGATGAACCGGCCGTGGGACGGAACCTCCTTTCTTGGCTCTACGCAACATGTTCTAGCACGGACGCAAGAATCTCGTAGAAACTGTTGGCTCAGGTCGAGCCCTGTCGGCGAAGGTCATGAGATGATAAAGGCGTAAGTACGGAGGAGGCTGAAGCCTGAGGTTACGGGGGGTCGGACCGGGTGATGGCAGGAAACTGATTACGTCAACAAATCTCAAGTCTTTTTCTGGCGAAAGGCAACTGCAAGTTTCGCATTCTGGAAGAGTGTATCTGTTCATTTAGGTCTCGAAGCCATAAGTGAACTAGATACCACTCAATAGGTGAAATTGTACGTCTGGTCCCCGGATCTTGCGTACACATGATGGCAACTGGCGTATACTCACTGAGGCAACTCTTATGCACCAGGAGAGAGAAAGTCCTGCGGTTGTGACATGCGATTTCATGTTCTTGGAGTCGGCTCAATTGGCACCTTACTTTCCCATCATCTTCGCCGAATTCTCCCCCCTGCTCATACCGTCACACTTATCCTCAAAGACCACCGATACGTTCTTGACGCTCACCGCAATGGAGGCATCAATGTCGAACGCGATGGGGTCACGTCCATTTCAACTGGCTTCTTGCTCGAAAATGTCCCCTCCACATTTAGCACCGCCCGTGGCCCAGTCACTGCAAATTCACCGCGCGAAGCCAACCAAAAGGAAAACGCATCGAGTAGCATCGAATCTCTCCTGGTTACTACCAAGGCCTTCCATACAGTCCCTGCCATCACATCTATCTTGCCTCGTCTCACACGCAATTCCACCGTCGTCTTACTTCAGAATGGCATGGGTGTCTATGAAGAACTCATTAACACCGTTTTCAAGAACCCTCAGACAAGACCTCATTTCATTATCGCATCAAACACACATGGTGCTTTCCTCAAAACCAGGTTTAATATTGTCCATTCTGGTGTTGGAGAGGTGCAGTTTGGGATTGTGTCAGACGTTATGGGACGCAATTTCGACGCCGGTTTTTACGATCAATCCGTACCCAGATCAGCGCGCCGAGCGCGTCTTTCAGACATCACGGACGCTTCAGATCCATCATTTGCGAGATACCAGAGTCTTCGCAACACCGTCGCTGCTCTTCTCCTTCTTAGTCCCCTCCATGCATCCTGGGTACCAATGACACAAATTCAAATTGCAATGAGACGAAAGCTGGTCGTCAACTCCATTATCAATCCCCTCACAGCCGTCCTGAACTGCAGAAACGGAGAGGTCTTCAAGACAGTGTCCGCACTTGGCATCATGCAGACAATCTGCTGGGAGGCTCAGCTGGTATACTCGGCTCAGTGTGAAGCCGGAATGATTCCATCTCCTGGATTAGAAGGTGCTTCTGCCCTAGAGAAGTTAGGGCAACTCCCAGATGCTCTCATGGCTCCTCGCTTGGAGGACGAATGCCTTCGAGTGGCCAAACAGACAAGCAGCAACTTATCCTCTATGCTCGTCGATGTTCGTAACGGTCGGCCCACCGAGATAGGATACATGAACGGGTACCTCATCAGGGAGGCAGAGAGATATAGAGTTAAAGTCCCTGTGACAAGAACTCTAGCTAATCTTGTCAATATGCGGTCAGCCATCCCATTTGACCAACCTTTTTAAGCTAGCCTCCCCCTGTTCCTAGCATAGTGGGTTAGAAATAGACTTTAGAACAGGGCATAATAGTGTGTTTTTGACTGAGGACCTGCCACAGGGTGGGGCTCCTTTTTTTACTATGTATTGTCGGAGCCTACCATCGTTGATGGAACGAAATAGTCTACCTGGACTTGGGGTGTATAGATATGAATGATTAGCTGGCCACAAGTCTATTTCCGAGGGAAATTGCTTCCAAATTGCTTCCGTTGCGGCGACTTGTCCCTGACATGGATTACGTAACACAAATGACCTAGACTGTGGGTCTCTTCTTATCCTTGGCCGCCTTTCTGCCCTCACCGTGTACGAAGATGGATCTCGAGTCCAGTATCAACGTGGAGATCCCTGAAGGCTCGGAGGACATGGTGTACGACGTTCTGGTTACTGGCTTTGGGGTGAGTCTCCTGCGAGAACCTATAACCGGCTGAGTATCTCATTGATTCTTTACCTTGTGCTCTTGCCCTGCCACTCACATTTCATTCATTTCCCATGCCAATTCTTCATCCAATACCCTCATCTTATCTACACCGTCGCGCATCGGCTCGCGATTTGATTCGTTATCAATCACTCACTCCAATTCCCGACGTATCTGACTACTTCCGTTTGCACACCAGCCATGGAATCAGTACAGAATAAACCCTTCTTGGCTCGCAGTAGAGCCTCTGCGAAACACCACTCTCCTTGTGCACCCAAGCGAGATAGAAGTCCCAGCGTTCCCCAATGGCCCAGGAGCTGATCCATCCGAGCCGAAGGAGAAACCGAAGACAAGATACATACGAATCAGCACGCTATGTATACCGCTGGAATACGAGGCGGTTCTCGACATTACTCCTGGCCTTCACACACGACCTCCGACTTTACCTGACGAAGACGAGGGATCGCCTCCTAACCCTCCACCTCCAAAGGATGGGTTTGACTTCATATTCCATATTGGTCTCGCAGGGAGAGGAGATCTCCGCGTGGAGAAAATGGCGCACAAATATGGATACTACATGAAGGATGAATCTGGAAGGTTCGTTTTTACTGTATTATCTCTTCTCAGCTTTATTCACCTCCTCGGTATCAATAGATATGCACCAGAAGTAAAGAGATCGGGTGGCGAGTACGAATTTGCCACGAACGGCACGGGATCCAACGGGACTCCTCAGAGCCCTTCGACAGACGCTGATGGTGATATTATTGAC
Organism: Chondrostereum purpureum; assembly: GCA_004354395.1. NCBI lineage: Eukaryota > Fungi > Basidiomycota > Agaricomycetes > Agaricales > Cyphellaceae > Chondrostereum > Chondrostereum purpureum. The sequence goes on along the minus strand of LBLO01000575.1, from coordinate 14,742 downwards.
ATGCAAATTGGAGAGCAACGGCCTCCAGCGGGACCGTCACATCAACCCCCTGCCCCTCCAGCAAATTCTCACCATGGATCTGTTACCAATCACTACGCAAACGGCACATCTTCCCCCTCATACAACTCAAATTCAATCCCTATCAATCAACAACAAACCTATCCTCCGAACTACGTCCCCCCAACCCCTCCCCATCACCAAAACCACCATTTCCACCAGTCAAGCGTAACGGACTACCATTTTCATCCAACTATGGTGCCAGTAGACACCGACACTTTGCAGATCGGTGTTCCGGGCATAACCCATCATGTTGAGAGACCAACTCGTGGATGTAGGGGGTACGATAAAGCTGCAGACGAGCTTTACACAGATGTTGACATAGGCGCCCTGATCACAGAGTTAAAACACCAAGGTTTCATGGTATGTACTTCTTTTCATCATTCCACTCCCCGTTCTTTCTCTCTTTCTCTCTCACGCGGATGCAGATGGCTTAGACTTTGGCTAACTTGTTTGGCTTTATAGAACGTCTATTCGTCCATGGACGCGGGTCACTTCCTGCCCGACTTTCTCTACTATTGTTCCCTCGCCTCTTCAATCAATAACAGGGTCAAGTTTGATATGCGGCACCCAGGAACTTTCCAACTTTCAAGACTATACGACCAAACCCACGGCCACCACCATGTGCAAACACCAGTTTTATTCATGCATTGTCCTCCCGTTGGTCGACCATTATCCTCGGAAGAGGTTACCAATGCAATCAGAAGAATATTGAAATGGGTAGTGGGTGGATTGTAAAGCATGTTGTTATTTTGTGTATTGCTTTTCTTAGTTTCACGGAGAAATCCCTGTTGTGCTCGTTCGCAAGGGGCTTGGGCTTGGGTTGATGTGTAGCGTTTTTCTTTTCTTTTTCAATCCCCCGTTCGAAAATTCATCTAAACTAGTAGTGCTTTGATTACAATACCCTTTTTGAGTTCTTAGGCATGTTTGTTATCTACAGCATTTGTATTATAATCCTCAAGAAAGCTCGATGGACTTTGGACTACGTACATACCCCTCGCAAATTCCCTTGATAATACATATGACCTATTGTCCGTTGTAAAGTTCGTTTGAATATCATCTCCTGTGAAGTGTATGGATAGTATGGCCCCAAGCGCGCTGCCCCAACGATCACACTCATGCTTGGGCTCCCTTGCCTTCCAACCGGAGAATGTCTTTCTCTATCTCTTCTAGCGTTAACTCGTCGTCCTCAGGATGGGAATCATCCTTCTGAGTTAGCCGCAACTCTGTTTGCTCGGGATTAAGACCCTTTGGCTCCGTCGGCGTAGTTGGTACAGGCATGTACTGAGGGAGCCCTTCGGGTTGTTTCCTAGAGGATTCAATATGCTTAATGTAAGTGTATAGCCTGAGCAATGTATTCGTAAGAAAGTGGACCAATAAATACAACATAAGCTCACATTGTGCCGCCGAGGATTATTAGAATTGATGAGGCGCGATTACTATGAGTAGGTTAGCATGGTCGACAGAATAGGCCAGATCTTGGCAAGATTATACGCACACAGTCAAAAGGTCTCCGAATATCCAAACCCCAAGAACAGTTTGAAGAACGGAACGAGCGGCCTGTTGGTCAATATTATTATATGTGCCTCTATGAAGCCAAATACAGATAAACTCACACTAGAGAACATGTGCGTGATTGGTGAGGTTACTTTGATACTCAGCAACCCTGCAATGCACAACAAGAAGCCAAAGAAGCCAGTAACCAAAGATCCGTAGATAAATGTGTCGGGAGTCCAAGGTTTGTTGTCCAGTTCTCGAGTTGCCATAAGGATACGGAAAGTATCGATCTCTCCCATGAAAAAGACAAAGGGAAGGAGGAGTGCCGCACTAACAACATTGGACCACCATGCAAGTTGGATTGTAGAGTTATTGCAGTGGGGGAGGGATGCCTTGATCAGGACAGCATGTATTGCGATGAAAAGAGAGGATAGGAACCCGTAAAATAGGCTCCTTGCCGGTACAGATGCTGCAATTAAGGAACCAGGCGCGATTCCGACGAAAAAGCCGAGGGTGACAAGTCCTGCTGCTCCCAGGACTTTCCTTGAGGGCAGACGTATCGGCTGTACTACAATGGTAGACACAAATATGGTCAGAGGAAGTTGAAGACCTCTCGCGATCTGGAAGAAAGAGGCCTCGACGTCGCGGAGACAAAGTGTGTTGAAGACTAGTCCAACTACATTGACGACAATGACAGGGGTTAATGCCTTAAGAACAGGCAGTGTAGGAGAAGGGAGGTCGATGCGTTTGCCGAATCGGGTGAACGATGATATGAAGGCCGATAGATGCAGCAAAACTACCGCAATCACCAGTTGCAAAAAGAGAAAGGTTAAAGGGAGTGTTGGAGTGGAAATCAGGACGGCCTTGTTAACAAACACCATCACCAGTGCTGAGCACATGTAGAATGTCACGACTGCAGCGACTGCCCAAGACATGGCTTATAGTTTGCAGTGGGGAATACACGGGAGATGGTGGGAGGTGAGGGAGTAGCGTTGGACATCTGGTCATGATGAGGAGTTGCCACAGAAGTCTACGGCAAACAATACCCACCGGGGTGGCCAGGGTGTTTGAGAGGATCTTCTGTCAGATTCAGGTTCATGAAACCCGCATATCTCCAAACAGATCTATCGGCCCTCCTCACTTGGGAATCGTGCCTTCCAAGTCACAAGTTACAACGTGGCCTTCGATACAAGAAGTGCAAGAGATGATTCGGAGAGAAGACGGCAGTATGTGACAAGGTGGCCCAACACGCAAGGCAGATGGTTTCAGCGTGGCACTGGAGCCNTCTGGAGCCTCAAGTAAGAATACCAAAATAGATCACAAATAATCGAGGAATCTCTCCTCGATACCAGTCGTAGACGACAGACAGCGCATTGAAAGATGGATGCATTGTGTATTGGGTGCGTCTGTGTTAGGTTATGTAAACCAGACAGCTTGTACATCAATCAATCCTAATCAATTCTCATTGCATATGATTGCATGCAATGATGGTTCACAAATGCTCTTCCGCAATAACCACGTCGTCGACTTTGCTCGCGTCCTTAAACCATCTTTCTGCTTCAGAAATTTGAACGTCATTCCCGCTCATCATCCTCTTCCGCATCAGACCGGAATCAGCAAATGTCCAATCTTCCAATCCATAGGTCCTTCAAGAATAATAACCTGAGCAATGGATCGGAAGAATGTCGCTGTAGTTACAGCTCACCTCCACCATTTTCCGCTTCCATCAGCTTTTTCGTTCCATTCGTAGAAAAACTGGACAGCAATTTTGTTGTCCTGGAAGGCAAATAATTCCTTCCGGAGGATGTAGCATTTCTCCTTTTCCCATTTGGCTTTGAGGAATGCCTCAACTGACTCTCTGCCTTTCAGAAAGCTGTCTCGGTTACGCCAAATTGTATCGGGTGTATACGCCAAAGCCACTTTGCCTGGATCACGCGTGTTCCACAGATTTTGAGCCATCTTGACTTTCTGAGTCGCCGATGCCAGGGTAAACGGGGGACGGAGAGCGCTAGACATGGCTCTTCAATTCGTTTCTGCCGCCGTTTTGCCAATATTTAAGAGTGCGCAATATTTATCCACGGCTTCCGACGGGCTCGTTGGCTTCCTTACAAGTAACATGAATATTAATAATCATCAGACGCAACATCGTTCTTTTGATCTTTCCTGGGGTCTGGAGAACATCATTTGGAGCTCAAAATGCCTTTTATGGAGACTTTTCAATACTAAGCCATTTCGAGAGATGATCAAGATGCAAAGATCTCGGCGGTTTGACGAGATTTCTCTGGTTGTTCTCAACATCTCCGCACGGCTTCTGATCCCACCTTCAATAATTGGGTCTTGGAAGGACATAGAGCTATAGTTCTTGACGTGGCATGCGGTGGGCTGATCACATTTCAAACTTCCCACTCGGACATACTCGACCCTTTCTGGTCCTCAATTGGTCTTATATGACCTGACCCCTACGTTCGATGAGCATTCTTAACGGCGAGCACTCTGTCCCAGATCCCTCTACCAACAATGAATGCTCACATCGACGGAAATCAGAGTAGTAAGATGCACCCTTTGGGCACTTCGATGAGCCGCCGCTTGGGTGATACAGAATCATCCTACTATCTTCCTGCTAGGGAAAACGGAGTGAATGACATGTCCGCGTCGTTTTATGCAATTTTTTTACAAGCTCATAATATTGGAACAGGTATCTACACCTCGGATTCCGTTGCTCACCACACGTCGTTGAGCGACATCGCGTCCTTTTGGCGTGGTCTATCCTTAGACTTCGCCATCCTCTCCTCCGCTCTCATGTGAAGATGCATTCTTACACCGACATTCAATTTCAGTGTGTATAATGCTATTTCTCACTGCGCTCTTCCCTTTTTTTTNATTTACCTGCGACCTTTTAGTTGTGGAAGTCTTACAACCATTGAAGAAGCGTTGGCTGACGCGGCACAGAATATAGAATATAGAAGTCAAACCAAAGAAGGCGAGCACTGAGATTTGTGAACATATTCAAACTCGTCTCACCCGGAATCGTAGAGCTCATTGGCGGCTACCTGAACGGACCTCGTACACTTTCAGACACTCGTCTCTCATACCTGATTTTATCCCTCGCAAAAGAACCATCTGAATCATTGCCAACACCACCACAAACACCTCATGATTCCCCGTTGACGAATCCCTTGGACGTGGAACTGCAGCTAGACGCTGACATCCTCATTTGCGCCACCCATTTCTTGGGAGATGGAATGGCACTTCATAACTTTGCCAACGAGTTCTTTGGTCTACTCGGTGGAAATCTGACCGACCAGGATCTAAAAGCAGTCTTGGGATCCGAGTTATCACTCAAGGTAAGGAAGTCCTTGTCCCCTGTTTCTGCTGCCATACCGATGTCGACTGTCCCATGTTCAGTCTCAACAAGTTCCGATGGCGATAGAAGACCGACTACCTCACACTCCAAACACTCCGTTAGGCAGATTTCGTCGTGCAGCATGTCAAGTGGATTTCCAAAATTCACAGACTAGACTCATTGTAAGTCCCCTAAACGTGGCATGCATACTCATCTTTTACGATCGACCTTACAGGGCGGGCATTCCTTCCCTCGCAAGTCGGGCACATCTCGCCACACGATAGTTCCAACAATATCTGTTGAACCCGATCGAACTAGATTAATTTTACAATCTTGCAAGACCAGGGGTGTATCGATTTCGAACGCGTTGTTCGCGATCTGTAATGTCGCATGGGAGAGGACATGTCCAGGAAGGCGAGACCATCCAATGTTCGCCCCCATTTCTCCCCTCAATGTTGCTTTCCTTACATCCACACCTCATTAGAATGATGTACTCTGCACTCAATCTCCGACCTTATCTCTCACCATCGAAGCCCCTACAAGATTCATACTGGTTTCTGGCCATCGGTTACTTCAACGTAATACTGCCATCCTTCATCCCACAGGAGAAGAAGGAGCTTGTGTCCACGTTCTGGCATCGGGCACGTCTTGCGAAGGAGCAGTGTGTTAAGGCGGCCAAACACCCATTAATCTTGTCACGCAGCGGAGAGATGGCGAGACAGAGAGCTATTCAAGCCCAACGATGGGCTGAAGAGGATGATATGAAAGCCCGAGGAGAGTCCAAGCCAATGAAGCCAGTCATTCCAGCTTCCCCTGCCCCTGCGATGACTCCTAGAGCACCGTCAGCCGCTTTGATGGGTTTGTCTTTGCTAGGGAATTTGGACGGCATCTACAAACACAAGGAGTTCAAGAGAGTCACGATGCACACTCTCACAACAGGTTCTCGCCAAAGGTCCGGAGGAATGCTCTTATTCGGATATACCTTCTGTGGGAAGCTGTGGTTGTCTTTGGGGTACGATGAGAATGGGTTCGAGAAGAGCCTCATGGACAAATTTTGGAGAAACATGTTGGACGCCACAGAAGAGTTACTCGTGTCGTGAGGCTAAGCACCATATGTATTCGTATATGTATTGCTACTATCTTTGAACAACTTTTGTGCGTGCTTTTTATAGACTGTATGCCTGGTAGGACAGGTGGACCGGGATCCGGCAAATAGATGATTCACTGCACTGATGTACATAATCTCGGGTGATTCTCCTTGTCTCTCCCCATCAAATCAATTGCATTGGTATAACAGCCTGGAAATAATGAGGCGACAACGTTTCCTCGAGGACTGATAGAGGCGGCCATCAATGACCGGGAGTGCTCTACTTGCTACAGATGCAACTAAATCTGTAACCTTCAACGGGACACACATGATCTTTGTTCAGTGGCTGTTGAAGAATGCGGAATTAGAGCAATCCTTTCCATCTGCTTCTGATCTAGTTCCTGTTTAAGGGCATCCCGGGGCCCTGGAACAGCTGGTGAGGAAGAATCCGTGCTCTGGTTCTTTTTCATCGGCAGAAAGGCTCAACTACTTTTAGCAGACATAGACAGGTTGAGGTGTTCACCACTGTTCATCAGTTCATACAATCCGTGGCCAACGGCACAATCCCTTCAGTGTTTTGGCCGACTCGTTGAAGTTACTTATAGCTCCTCGTCTCTTTCCCTCCCCCGGTTCCCCCACGCACTATTATGATCAGTATGCCACTGGACACCGGGCACAATGCCAAGCGTAATACCTTTCTTTAGCACATTCCGCTTCTGTTGACTTCCCTCCACAGTCAGACACGATTTCATGAAACGTTGGCATCTCTTGGCCATTGCTGTTTTCTCCTTTCTTTCCTTATTTTTCTATGCCGCCAACCTCTGGAGACACGGATCGCACTTCGAAGGTTCAAGAGCTTCGTCTAGCGAAACCGTCGCTCTCACTAGTTCCCTTGCTCTTGATCCCGAGTGGCCTCTCAATGGACGTCCTATGACACGATTTCGAGGTGATCTGGAATTGACTTAGCATCTCGGTCAACACTGACGCTCCCGACAGACAATTTGCAACCGAATGTTGGCTATATAACTTCTTGGCCTGCTGCAGGATGGAGTGAGTACTGGAACCATCATCTACCCTCATAACATACTAAGATCGCATGCAGCAAATGATGTTCTTACCTATATCAACCTCATATATCTTGGTCTCATAACTGATCGCGTCCCTGTTATACCACCATTCACCCCCAGTCACGTTAATCAAGGTGCTACTGGGCCCGTCCCTTCGATCCCTTTCGGTGATGTATTTGATATCCCCCGCCTTCGTGTCGCGTTAGGGAAACCGGTATTGGAATGGCGAGATGTCAAGAGTCCCTACAGTGACACATTGGATGAGATAGGATGTTGGAGTGTATGGCAGGCTGTCCAGGACAGAGATGATCAACCACGGCGAAGCACTGCACCGGACATCCTCAGCTTGGATATCTCTTACACCCGTATGCCAAAAGACATCAAATTAGCTCCCGGAAACGAACACGAACCACACACAACCTTCTGGACATTAGCGCAGTATGCGTATTCAGAAACGCGCAACAGTCACATCGTCCCTCCATTGCCCAGTCCCAAACGGAATTCTACCTTGTCTCCTGATGAACAACTACTTTGTTTTGATTATCTTTATTATGTTTGTGCTTCTAAAGTACGTTCAAATTCATTTCGAGGCGTTACCCAGTCCGACCTTCTTTTTTCTTCCAACAGCCATACGACTTTGATTCAGATTATGGTCCAACATGGCGGATGGTTGGTCAGTATTTACACTGGAACCCATCGCTACAGACTCTGGCGGATATGTACATTAGAGAATCTATTGGCTTTGGGGAAGATGAAACGATCCCACCATACATCGGTATTCACATACGACACGCGGATTTCGCTGTCTACTGCCCCGAGGGCATGAATGTGACGGAAATGCTTTCTGAATGCTTTGCTTCAATACCAGTAATTTCCAGACGCGTGGAAGAAGTTAAGATTGAGATCAAATTGAAGTATGGTATAGATGTGAGTTATCTGATTTGTTCTATATTCGTCAACTCATTGCTTTGTAGATACATTATGTTATCGTGACCTCGGACGAACGGGATTCTCGATGGTGGCACGAAGTGCGACGTCAGGGCTGGTGGTCGATTGATCACAGCGAGACGAAGCAAAAATACGGAGACTGGTACGCCTTTGTATTTACTCTATCCGAAGCTTTACTGAAAAAAAACAAAAGGTATCCTGTATTAATTGATGCGGTGATTCACTCGTCTGGTCTTGGGTTTGTGGGGACAGACAGATCGACAATGAGCATAATTGCTAGACAGAGGGTGGAATCATGGGCAGCAGAGACTTGGTTATCATCCCACACTCTACCTGCTGTCGGGGTAACACGGATGGTGAAGTGGGGGACACCTGGAGCGGACGATCATTGAGAGCATCTGGCTCGGTCTTCTCGGTCCATATTGTATCGGACAAACACCATTACTAACTTTTGTGCTCTCTCTTATGTACATAAATGAAAGCACGCGATAGGTTTTTCTTGACGATTGCTACATTTTTGACCATTGTGCCCTATCGTTTTCAAATTGGCTACGCGTCTGACATGATGACGGTGGGCGCTTGAACGCCGGTTAGCTATAATCGCCGTTGAGGACTCGAAGAAGGATAGGAGCTAGCTTGGTAGACGCTGAACAAGAGCTGAATCAGCTTGGTTTTACTTGTACCACACACCCTCTTTTCCATGCAGCGATTCGTGCGTCGCTGGTGGGTCCCTGTAGCTGCTGCACTCTCGGTGCTTTCTCTTGCCTGGTTAGCATACTATCACCCTTCTTTGTCCCAAACAGCTGTACTTCATGACTTGGATAATTCTGTGGTGCCCATGCTCGCTCCAGCAAATGATTCACGTCCTTTGCCTAATCCTTTCGACCCTTTAGAATCATTGAACGGACCCCCAGCTTCATCCTTTCGTGGTGAGCCATCCGCGCACATATATCCTCCATCTTGCTCACTGAAGTTATGCAGAAAACCTTCTTCCTGACAGGAAATATATATCAACATGGGTATCTACTGGCCTCAGTGAGTTTGCGTCAACGTCCTCCGTTTAACTCTCGATGAACCACTGTCTAAAGATAACGACGTTATGTCTCTAAGCAACCTTTTATACCTCTCTGTTCTCACAGAGAGAACCCCGATTCTCCCTCCCTTCCATGCTACACCCCACGTTGGCTGGAGTTACCCACCAATTCTATTCAGCGACATCTTCGATCTGCCTCGACTTCGGGTCACCCTGAACATGTCAATTCTTGAATGGAATGATGTGAAGGACCCAAAGAGCACCCACATAGATACACTGGGTTGTTGGAATGTTTGGGAAGCTGGGGGCGGAGAAGGTGGATACCACGGAGCAGCTCTGCCAACCCTGAGAGACCTCAACATCGACGCGTCTTTCACCGTTGCATCTGAACATGTCAAACTTATCCCTGGAAACCCATATGACTCTCACGTTACATTCTGGGGTCTCGCAAGATTGGGATTTCCGCCAGATTCAACCACGTACTCCTCTCAACCTTCCGAAAGCTCCGAGTTGAAAGAGAGAAATCCTCCAGACGAACAACTCCTGTGTTATGACATGTTATATTTTGTTGGGGCTTCCAAGGTATGTCTATTAGATTCCTGGAATCTTCAAATCGAGCGAGATTCATCCAGCATCTAGCCTTTTGAATTTGAATGGGAATTCTCACCTTCCTGGAGATTTATTGCCCAGTATATGCACTGGAAACCTGCGCTCAAAACATTGGCGGATTCATATATTCGAACCGCTTTTGGCTTAGAAAACGACACACCAATACCCCCGTACATCACTATTCATGCTAGACATGGTGATTTCGAGATGTTTTGTCCTGATGATATGCCCCGGGAGCAAATCGTTTGGGAGTGTTTTACCACATTACCTGAATTTGCTGAGCAAGTTGCGGAGGTCAAGGCAGAGATAATGCAGAAGTATGGAATTGACGTACGTTCAGCATGTGTTCCATTCAACTGCGGTGCTTAGAAACTTCAAACCTAGATCAAGCATGTTATGATGACCTCTGATGAGAAGGATCCTGTCTGGTGGGACCAAGTACGCCAACAAGGATGGTATACTCCCGATCACAGCCGCACAAAAGAGATACATGGTCCATGGTGCGTAGAACTCTTCAACGCTGGTATAAACTCAGCCTTAGTACCAATAGGTATCCTGTCCTCATCGATGGGGTCATTCAATCATCGGGATTAGGGTTTGTTGGCACTCAGTCGTCCACTGTGAGCTTGATGGCCAAAAGGAGAGTAGAGGCATGGGCTGGAGATGCCTGGCTACATGGCATCGAAGTAATAGATGTCACTAGAAAGGGAGTGACCAGATTCGCGAAGTGGGGATCATGGAGGGGCAATTGAAGAAAATGTACATTACTACATGACTGAAAGCCTTAAGGCTATTTTAGACGGTGCCCACCACTAGAGAGTGTGTACATTCAAGATTACGTGTCCCTTTTCATGGCCTCTACCGCTTGTTGGATACTATCAAGGTATTTGAGTTTGATTGCTTGCGCTTTGACACCATCCCAATCGTTCTTCTCTACCAGGTCTTCAACAACTCGGATCGTTTCTTGAATGTGTTCTGCAGAGGAGTGGGTTAATGTCACATACAACAGAGGGGAAGTTCCTTCGGACCTGTATTTTCGTCCGCGAGGTTTTCGAGTTCCTCGGGGGATTCTGCGTCATCCAGAGCTTCCCGCTTGGCGTAGATCTCAGTCAGGAAATGAACGTCGTCAGTCTTGTCTTCTTCATTCAATGGATTTCCATGNACTTCTAAGAGATATTCGACGCGTGACAGGGGGCGCCGTAGGGTTTGGTAGGCGGAGTTGACATGGGATGAGAGTGTTTGAGCAATAGATTGCTTGTCCTGCATTGCATAGTTAGACACTGTATAGACGTTCATAGTGTAATGCCATTTTACCTCTCCTTTAGCAGCCCAAGTATCCGGGTGACATACAGTTTGGGCCTGCCTAAAGTTAGCCTTCAATTTGGCCTCATCTATGACGAACGGATTTGGCAATGTAGGAATGCCGAGGATGTCGTAGAGCTGTAATCCATTATTTGATATGGGGACATTAGAAATAGTCCAGCAGTTTGTGCAGGCGGGGAGAGGGGTCGGCAGTGGTTTAAGGCATGAAGGACAGTTTGTGTTTCTAGTAGATCTATTGCTGGATGAAGTGTACTGACGTCTGTCGACAATTCGTACTGTCTGAGGCAAAAGCGTGTTTCCAATAGACCTTATCCTAGATGTTTTCGCTGATGAAGCATATTTTTGAACATTTAGAGAGGTATAGGTCTTTAAATTTGTGCTGAGAACAACGCGAGATCGTGGAGGGAGCAGAGACGCCATATCACGTGTTAAACACGATTGGAGTCTGACATCATAAGAATGACAAATTCCTCATCCTAAGTCACTTCCACCATCTCTGCGCCACATATTTCTATCTGTAATTGGTGAGCTGAGAGATACTAGGATGTTCACCTATTTGATACAGATCTGCTAGCTTCCTTTGTTGAAACTAATGGATTACGACCCTGACTGTTCTGTCTTGGATGCGCTGCTGGAACTCAATCCACCATCACCGATCTTGAGTCCAACCGTCCGGCCTTCAACATCTTCTCGCTCTGTTTGCATCTCCCTTCTTTTGGATGGAATCGTCATAGACTCTGGCGTTTGGGACACACAGAGCATTCGCTCTCCTGCATCAATAGCGCCCTCAGACAGTCGTGCGAGCTTTGGCACTATTGACACCGTCGGCACGTTTGGACCCATACACACGGCGGTGCATTCTCGGAATTTGGTCTCTCCGACTCTGAGTCTTTTTCCGCCAATAGAGGATGGGGCACATCAAGCATCTGGAACAGTTGTTGAAGACTTTGATCTACATACGACCCCAAATTATCACAAACACTCCTACTCTGCGATTCCCGAGCCAACGTCACCGACATATTCTGTAGCATCATTTCATAGAGATCACCCTCCATCGCCTACATCTCCAACACCCCAATCTTCAATTCGACATTCAAATCATTCAAGCAGCCGAGGCTCCTCTTCCTGTCTTTCACCTCTGCCGTCAGTGCAGACGCTCCGTTCTTTACAGTCCGCTTCCTCTCTATCGACATCGTCTTCCAACTCTTCTCTGCGCACGATACAGAGATTTTCTCTTCGATCAAGTCCATCCAAACCCTGCGCACGACCACGACCAACATCTCGCCTATCTGTTCAGGATATATCTGCTCCCAAAGTTCAAATACCCACTATTATCCAAGATAGCTTTGTTGAGCTCCTCATCGATCAAGAGGGATTTCGTTCTGTCAATCCTACCTTCAAGTTTGTAGGGTTCTCTACCAAGAAGGATCCTGGTGGCATCGTCTCTTTCATGCCCGTGGAGCGATACACTTACGACTTTCACTATGCACCATTCGAAGGAATGCCCATCCTACGGCGGGTCACACTGAGCGGGAATGACTCGAAGGACCATATATCCCGTCAGGCTACTCTGCCTATCAAGGCCAATGGTGTTTACGCAGTCTCTGGCACCGAGGAAGCCAGCGTCAAGATCGGTTCTGATCTTCCCAAGCTACAGTGGTCGTTCGACTATGTCGTGGACGACCGTAAATCGACTCCGGGAAGGATTGCGATGGAAGGCGAGAAGACATTGACGCCGTTGACCTTCTCATGTTCTCCTTCCTTACTCGATCCTCGCCAAGGCAAGAAAATCAAGCTCATTCATGTATTCAAGAAGAACATGGTCGCGAAATTGGTCGCTGAAAAGCAAAACCCTCCCATATTTGCCAACATTATGCTTCCAAACCCTGTAGCGCAAGATGTCGGCTCATGCAGTTCGACTTCCTCCCTCTCAGGCTTAGCGGCAAGTGTCCACGCATCTACAACACACTATATGAAGAATTATGGCTGGAGCTTACATCGCCGTGCTCATTCGCACAACATTGCTGGCATGGTTGGCTCTGCGATACATTCTTCGGCGTTACTGGATGTCCATAATAATCCTACATCTCTGACAAGGTCTTCCGGTAAAGGCGTTCGACACCGACGTGCATCGTCCGCGGGAGATATCCGCAAAGAGCTATCAGTCAATTCTAAGCCAGATTCGACGACGAGCAAGAACGATCTACAAATTTCGAGAAACATCCTGGCGCCGGCACACCTCATCAGACTCATGGAAGACCTAGAGAATACGCCGCCCTCTGCTGCTGCTCCTCGACGGATTACCCCAATTCACACTATACCAATGGGGCTTACCCCACCTCCTCGACGGCGACCCAAACCCACACCATTCTAGTTACAGTAATATAATCCGACACGTTCATTTCTCTCAATAGCTAGCATGCCATGGTCGTCAATGCCAATTCAGAACCCGGTTGATGAGCCAGTACAAAACCAGTATTGACATTATAAAGACCGTATACACATGTAGGAGTGGGTCGTAGACATAACGATAACGAGGATACATATACAACATAATTGGAGAAAGAAATATCAACGAGGCATTAAGCACCGAAACCGTAGAGGGTGCGGCCAGAACGCTTCAGAGCGTAGACAACATCGAGGGCCGTAACGGTTTTTCTGCAAGAAAATAACATCAGCAAACATTGGACAAGGGGACGAGACCCTGATAAAGGACAGGAACTCACCGCTTGGCATGTTCAGTGTAAGTAACCGAATCTCTAATAACGTTCTCGAGGAAGATCTTCAGGACACCACGAGTCTCCTCATAGATGAGACCAGAGATACGTTTGACTCCACCACGACGGGCGAGGCGACGAATAGCCTGAAACGTGTTAACGATAGGAAGCAGGAAAGATGGGGAGGTCAACATACGGGCTTAGTGATACCCTGGATGTTGTCACGAAGAATCTTACGGTGACGCTTGGCTCCACCTTTTCCGAGACCCTGGAAGAGAGGCTGCAAGTTAGAATACACGGACAAACGGTGGTCACGTCGAAGCCACTAATTGGCGACGACGCGACACGCAGAAACAGTGACAGACTCGCCTTTCCACCTTTTCCACGTCCGGACATGATATATAAGAGAGTTTACTGAGGTGAGGGGAATGAAGAAATGCAAGTGTTCGACGGTGGCCGAGATGATGGTGGTTAGAGAGCAAGCACAGTCAACAAACGAATCGCCATTTGTAGGCGACTGACTAACATGTGTAAATAACCAAACCAATAGAATCACGCTTCATGTGCACGGACCGTTTGCATATCTTACCAAATTATGTCGGTGACGCATATAACATCTCTGTCCCAACTGAAAGGGATACTGTCGAAGTCCAATGATAAGCCCACAGTAAGGTGGATCTTGCTTATTCGCCCTTAGCTAACTGTTTTTCCAGGTCATTGACTTTCATGCCTCCTGGTAAGTAAAGCCGTGTTTTGTACCGATGACTTTATGTATCAATACTCCGACTAGGTGTGGTCCATGCCATGCTATTGCTCCTGTATTTGAAGCTCTCGCAAGACAATACGGCTCTACGATGAACTTTCTCAAGTGTGATGTAGACGCTGCGCGAGACGTGGCTTCAACATACAGCGTGTCAGCAATGTGAGTGATTATGGATTTTCTCCTGCGTATAATTCAAATGTTTCTAGGCCGACATTCATCTTTCTCAAAGGCTCAAACAAAGTTGACCAAGTTAGAGGTGCCAACAAAGCGTATGTCTTGTTCTAGTCAATAACCCTCG
>LBLO01000574.1:0-20964 GCA_004354395.1 Chondrostereum purpureum | reverse complement strand
GTCTGTTTTTTTTTTTTTTTTTTTTTTAAKATTTTACAGTTTAAACAAAAATCTTCTAAATTTATTCAACACACTTATAATGAAATGGTTTCTAACTGAAGTACAAACTTACTTATTAATAAGTAGTTTATTATTTATTTTTTCTAAATTTAGTCTTGCTTATCTTTATGGATATTTAGGATATAACTACCTATCGGGTAAAGGTTATAATTTATCTATACTTAAAAATTTAAGTTATTTTGAATTAGTCTTTCTACTAACAATTATATATTATATGATTTATATAACATTTAATCTTTTTTATTTGTTAATACATAATATTTTTGATATTAATCAATTTGATTTATCCTTTGATATTTACAATTATATGGAAAATAAAACTACGGATAGTAGTACAACTCCTGTTAGTGCAGGCTCCAAAACTGTTTCTAGTAGTGCAGCTGAGCATGGAAATGCTGTTATAATGACTACAGCTGTAGCTGGAGGTGTGAAATTAGCTCAATCTTCACCTACTTTAGGTGGTAAGGCCGCTATTTTGACTGGAAGTGTTGTTTTAGGTTCTGCAGCAATAGCTGCTAAAAACCTCTCCAGTAATTTCACTACAAATTTAGGATCTAAATTTACAACTTTTAATTTTAGTAATTCAGATTTACATCTAGATACTGTCTTAGGTTTGAGTGGTAATGATAGTCTTGATTTGTTAATCCTTATCAAAATATTTAATAGTACTGCTCTTATTTTATTAATAATTATTTTATATAATTTAGTATTAAGTCAAATTAATATAGAAAAAATTAAAAACTTACTATTATACATTTTCTCTATTAAAACGAGTAGTTTTATTACAAATTTTTTAGTTAAAGCTCAAAAAGCAAATAATATAATATTAATATTATTATTTATGTTATTATTAACTGCAGTAATGTTATCTTATTATTATATAGGTTTTTATATAGAAAATATAGATATTATAGTAGAAAAGTATTTGAGTCAAAAAGTAAAATAAAAANTTTTTTCTTTACCTTTCCCACCTTTAATTTTTATCTCCTCCAACTTTTTATTTTTTATCACCCTCCAACATTTTATTTAAAAAAAAANCTATTTAACGAGTTTTTTTCTATCTAGAACATTTCTTTATTTAAAGTAGTCTAGATAGTTTTTTTAAACT
Source organism: Chondrostereum purpureum (assembly GCA_004354395.1). NCBI lineage: Eukaryota > Fungi > Basidiomycota > Agaricomycetes > Agaricales > Cyphellaceae > Chondrostereum > Chondrostereum purpureum. The sequence goes on along the minus strand of LBLO01000574.1, from coordinate 19,796 downwards.
GTATTAAGATTTACCAGTATAAATAAAAATCTTCTAAATAACAAAATTTAAAAAAAATGAAACTATTAGAAATAATACAAACACAAATTAGTCCATTAAGGTTATCTCGTTTAAATAACAAAATAACAAATAAGTTAAATATAAGGTATTATTTTAGTAGTAAGATACTTAATAATATCAAAGAATCAAACAAAACTAAAAAATTTAATAAATATAAAAGTTTATATTTTAAATATAATTTATTTACTTTAGAGGAGTTTATCTCTTCTCTAATGAAAAATTTACTAATAAATCAAACTTATACAATGTTAGTAAAATTAAATTTTGCTTCTTCTAGATTATATTTAAATATTGGTCGTCAAATAGGTTTACAAATATCAAAAAGTCATGATATTCACCGTTATAAGATATTATTTGATATTATGGAGATGCGAATCTCCGAACTTTTAGATGAATATGGTTTTGAAGAAGAGCCTGATTTTATACTAATAGAGTTTAAGCAATTAAAGATAGAGTCTTCATTAAAAAATAGTATTAGTATTTTTAATAAAAAAGATTTTAATAATAAAATAATTAGTAAAAATAAAATAAAAAGTATTATTTCATCTAATTATTTACCTTTAAGTAAAGATAGTAGTAACTTTGGTTTTCTTTTTGAAGAAGATTTAAAGAATTTTCTCTTAAATCAACTTATTTATAATATAGAAAATTCTTTATTTAAAGAAGGATATTCACTTTTAAATAATAAAGAATATCTATCAATTTCTAAAGTCTTTTATAGAAAAATTTCTAATAAGAATTTAGAATATGTGATCTTAGAAACATCTTTTAAAGACATAAATAATATATTAATAAGTGAAGTAGATTTAGACTTTTTACAACTTAAAAATAGACAAATAGAATTTAAAGAAGGTAGAGTTATTTTAATTTTTGAATTACATAGTGGTAATTTAATTAAAAAAATTATAGATCTTTATCATGATAATAATCTTTGAACTAGAGAAAAAGATAATGTTTTTATTACTTTAGAAAATGATAATATTAAAAATATTTCTAGAAAAATTAAATTAGATTTTATTAAAAATCCCTCTAATTATTATCCTTATAAAGAACAAGCTAATCCTAATTTTGGTGTTTTAGATTTAGAGTCCTTTGAAGATGAAGATGGTCTAGGAAAAGTATATAATATAGGTTACGTTTCTAATTTAAATAAAAAAAATATTAACACTTATTATTTGAGTGATATTACTAATTATAATTCCAACTTATTAATAATATTATGTATTGATAGCTTGTTGGTCCCTGAATATCATAAATTTATTTGATATATACATAACATGGGTAATTTTGACATTATATATATCTATAAAGTTTTAACAGAATTTAATTTAAATAAAAAAGAAGAATATTATAAATTAGAAACTTTATATAAAAATAATAGAATGTTAAGATTGACTATTAGAATAAAATATAAATATAATAAATATTTAAAAATAACATTTGTAGATTCCTATAATATTTTAAATTCTAGCTTATTAAATTTATCTAAGGAATTTAATACTGTGACTCTTAAAAGTAATTTTCCTTATAAATTTGTTACAAAAGAAACTTTAAATTATACAGGTAATACCCCCGATTTTAAGTTTTATGATAACTTAACTAAAAAAGAATATTTAGAAAAATATAACGTAGTGAATGGAAATTGATCTTTAAAGAATGAAAGTACCAAGTATCTTAAAAATGATTTAATTTGTTTACTTGATATTTTAAATAAATTTAATCAATCTTTATATTTAGAACATAATTTACAAATGACGGAATCTCTGACTATTTCTAGATTAGCTTTAAATAAATTCTTATTTTATTATATGAAAGATTTTAAGTTACCTTTAATTACTAAATCTTATATTTTTAATTTTATATATTTTGGATATTATGGAGGCCAAACTGAAGTCTATATTCCTTATGGGGAAAATTTATTTTATTATGATGTTAATTCTCTTTATCCTTTTGTATCTTTACAAGCAATGCCTGGAAATGATTGTTGTTATATAGAAAATATAGATGATAAGGGTTTAAAGTTAGAAAATTTATTTGGATTTTTTTATGCTAAAGTTAAAACTAATAATCAATATTTAGGCCTATTGCCTATTAAATATCAAGGTTTAAAATTTCCTAATGGAGAATTTGAAGGAGTTTGAAGTAGTGAAGAACTTAAATTTGCTAAAGAAAACGGTTATCAAATAAAAGTAATTAAAGGTTATAATTTTAATAAATTAGAAAATGTGTTTACGGATTATGTTACAGATTTATATAAGAAAAAAGCTAGTAGTACTGGATTTTTAAAATCTATTAATAAAAGTCTTTTAAATAATTTATTAGGAAGATTTGGTCTTAACATCACTAAACCTATTACTAAAACTTTAAATTTAAATAAATTAGATTATATTACTAGTACTAGAGAAATCTTTTCTTATCAACCTATAACAGATGATAATTTTTTAGTAACATATAATCCTATCATAAGTGAAGAAATATGTAATGAACATGGTGTAAATTATATTAAAGTTTTAGAAAAAGAACATATATTTGATTTAGATAATAAATTAAATCAATTTACAGATGTTTCAGTAGCTATAAGTGCTATGGTGACTAGTTATGCTAGAATATATATGAATAAGTTAAAATTAGATATTTTAAAACATGGCGGTAAAATCTATTATTCGGATACGGATAGTCTTGTTTTAGATTTCCCATTAGAAAATTTAGATACTGAATTAGTAGGAAAAAATATAGGTAAATTTAAATTAGAATATGTTATTAAAGAAGGATATTTTATCTCAAATAAAACTTATTGTCTTAAATTAGAAGATGGATCTATTATAATAAAAGCTAAAGGTATTAAAAATGAATCTTTAAATTTAGAAGATTTTAAATCTATGTATTTTAATGAAAATAATGTTTATGCTATTAAAAATGAAACAATTAAAAACCTGTCTAAAGGCTCAGTATTAATTAAAGATAAAGAAATAGTTTTACAACATGATGCTTTTTCTAAGAGAGATAAAATTTATTCAAAAGAAGGAATTTGAATAGACACTAAACCTATTATATTTAATAACACTCAAAAAAGTATTATTCCTTATATTTAACTACTACTACAGTAGTTTTAATCTTTTAAAATTAGAGAATAATCCTATTGAAGTTTATTCTGCTAAATATGTTATTTAAAAATAACAGAATACCCTTTCCTTTAAAGGTTAATTTTTTTAAATTAAGTTTAACTATTGAAAGATTAACCGTAAATGGTTCAACAAATTTTTGTTTTAATTATAAATAAATGAAACAAATATAAGTTAAACTATTTTTTACCTCAGTCTTTCTTTTTTAAGATAGATTGAGGTTTTTTTTATTACATTACACCTATCAAGTGTTAAACCTTTTTTTTTTNAATGATGTTATAATATAACAAACCTCTTGCTTTTAATATATATTTAAATATTACTAAAAAAAAACCCTCAAATAAATTTTCGTTATTTGAAGGGTAAAAAAAGGATACTGCTACTTAAAATTTTTTTTTTTATTAATTTAACAAACAGATTTTTTATTTGTAAGTAATTTTATTTTATAACAAAGTAATTTTAAGCTAAATCAATATTTATTAAAAATTATTTAATATTCTAATAGATTATTTATACTTTTTTTTTTAAGTATAGTTTTTTTTATTTTATTTTTAGTCCTCATTAATGAATGGAATAAGAACTCTTTTGATAATTTATTATTTCAGATGTAGGATCTATTACTTTATTAACATCGGGTATCTTTAATTTTACAACTTTATTTTTATCATCTATAAATTCAATTATAGGTTCTTTCTTTTTATTTTCTTTAAATTCTTTTAAATCTAAAACATTTTTAATTAAATCTAAAAATTCCTGATGAAATTTTTTAAGAAAGATATCTTTAGTATAAATTTCAAAATAACTATTTTTNAAAAANTGAGTAATAGTATAAACATTGTTACATGTAACAGCAAAACAATCATGAATAGAATAAAAANTTTTATTAGNAGTTTTACTTTAAATTTAAAAAAATTATTTACAAGTAAAGCTAAAGAAACTGCATCAAGAGAATGAATTAAATTAGGTAATAAAGCTCTACTTTGTTTTTTAACATTAAACTTATTCTTATCCGTAATTCTTAAACTCAATAATTCTTTAGAATAAATATAAGGTTTAATTTTAATCTCTTTAACTCCATAATATTGTTGTTGAACATGTAATCCCGAAGGTAGTGTTCAAGGAATTGGAATATTAAGTTTATTACTTATTTTAGTAATACTCTTAAAATAATCTAATAATAAAGAAAGTTTTTTAAAATCATTAAATAAAACTTTATTTAAAGCTTTAGAGATAGACTTAAAATCTATTTCTTGCAAAATAACTTTATTATCATTTTTTAAAATGTAACAATCTTTTTCCTTTAAATCAAATTCTTCTTTCAGATATTCAATCTTTGACATATTTGTGACATTATAAGGTATTGTCATTAAAGGTTTTTTAATTAATTTTCTATGTTTATATATATCTAATTTAGATAATCTTTCATAACTAACTTTTTCTTCATTATTAATATTTAAATTATTATAAGATAACTCATTAATAAAATAATCTTTAATTCTTAATGCCATAAAAGAATAAAAATCATCAGGAGTATCCTCTCAAGTTGATTCTTTTAGATTTAATTTTTCAGCTAAACTTTTATCATTTAACATTAAAGATAAATGTTGAAAACCGTTACAACTCGCATCTAATTGAACAGGTAAATTAGTTATAAAATAACTTTTTCCTGATTCTAAAGCATTAATATACTTTTTATATTCAAAACAAAAAGCAATAAATAATAATTTATTTTCAGCTTTAGAAATTAAATTACCATTTTCAAAATTAATAATATCATCTTGATTATCATCAAGTCATTTTATTCTATCATTAAATGATAATTTTTCTATTTTATTTCCAAAATTGTTAGCTCCAAATATTTTTAAAAAATTAATACTTAATTTATCATTAATATTGACTTTACAGCCTTTAGAAAATATTAATAAAGCTTTAGCTAACTCTACTCCTTGAAAGTTAATAAATTCAGTAGAACAATATAATCTTCCTCTATAATCTAAATTAACAGGTAAATAAAAATCTGTGACATTTCTATAAATATCAGCTAAAGCCAATATATTTTGTTCTAAAAATTTTTTACTATTATAACTTTCCAAAATTTTTAATTCGGATTTACTTAAGTGGGCCTTAGATTCCAAGGGATGTTTTTCTTTAGGATCTATAATTAAGTTATATTTTTTATAATGTTTTAATAAAAATTCTAAAACTTTTTCATTTATGGAGAAAGAAACACTATTAAGATTATTAATCATATCTATAATTTTATTATCAGTTAATATTTTAGTTTCTATTACCAAATTACTGTTTTTAATAATTAAAGATTCCTCATATTCCTCATCATTTAACAAAAACCCTCCTAATTTTAATTTTTTTTCATTTAATTGATATAATTTAGGTTTAACTAACATTGGTAAATGTTTAGGTTTATAAAATAAAAGATTATTTTTATTTAATAAAAATTTTAATTTAGCTCCGGCAATTAATATATTTCTTTTTTCTTTAAAATGTAAAATGACAGTTTTAGTGTCTAATAAGTCAGCTAAAGATAATCAATTAACGAAGATTAAACCCAAACTAGCATTAAAACTAGAATCCTCATTATTTATAATTAAATTAGGATTTAAAATTTTTCAAGTGCTATAACTATTTTCTTTTTTTGTTGCTCCTTCTGTTTTTTTATATAATTGATTATTATAATAATTAATGACATCTAAACCTAAATCATGACAAACACTAGTTTTAAAAGTATTTGAATTTATTAAATCATTTTGACTTATAACTCTTAAAACCCTACCTCACATAACTTGTAATAGATAATCTAATTCTACACTTTTTAGAATTTTAGCTTTAAATTTATCATTTAAATTCTTTGAAATAAGATTTTTATCAATAAAATTTAAAACAGATTTAATTAAAAAAGATTTAGATTCTAAAAAACAATTAACAATATCTTTATTTATCATACTATAATTTAAAGGAGCTTCTTTATTTTGATTTTCTATATAATAATATTTATTAGTATCATTTAAATATTTTTCAATATCTTTTTGTATGATTTCTTTGTTTTTATTTGAATTTAATATACTTAAAATATTATCATAAATTAATTTATTTTTATTAAAATCAAAATTAGTATTTTCTGTACTATATTTTATAACTGAATACTTAGGAATTACCATATTATTATTAATAATATTAATGTGTTTAATATTACCACCAAAGCATTTATTTTTAAAAATATAAATTTTATTATACCTACTTTTTTNAAGTATTAAAGTACTAAACTCCCTTTTTTGATTTTGGACTTTAATATTAGGGCTTTGTATGTCTGTTTCTGAAGAAAAAACAGATAAATCACTATTTTCTACTATCTTTTTAATATTTGTATATTTTAAATCGTATTTGTTTTCAATTAAAGAAAGTTCTGACTCTACTTTAGATATTTGTTTAAATAAGTTATTTTGTTTAATATTTAAAGACTTAATTAAGTTTTTATCTTCATTGAATTTTTGTTTATTTAATTCTAAATCTTTAATATATTTTTCCTTTTTACCTCCTATTGCTGCTAGTTTTTTTTGTTTACCAGATTCCTGAGATTTTAGTTTATTTAATTTAAACGCTAAATCAGAGAAGATATAATTATAAGACTCTAAAGTATGTTTTCTTAGTTTAAGATCACTTTCTACTAAATTAAGTTTTGATTTTAATTTTTTGTGTTCACCAATAAGATGAAGAAACTTATAATTAGTTTCTATTAACTCAGTTAATAATTCTCAAAATTTAATAATAATTAGTTTATGCTTAAAATTAGGCAGACCCCCTTCTCTTAAAGTTTTATTAGTTTTTAAATAAGAATAAAAATCTTTATCCAATCTATTGTTAGTATAATCATTTTCAATAAAGCTTTTATATATACTAAGTGGGGCTTTATAGTAGGATAAAAGTCCAGTATTTTCTAAAAAACTAGATAAATTATAATCCGGAATAGATAATTTATGTCTTCTATTATTACTACCACCACTAAGTATTCAATCATTTAATTTAAATAGATATTTAATAAGACCTCAACTTAAACCTCTAAATATAAAAATATTTCGAATTTCATTTTTATGTAAAGCTGCACTTTTTTTATTAGATTGTAATTCTGTTACAAAAGTATTTAAATACTTTTTATTAAAAAAATCTAAAATAGTTAAATCATAATATATTAATTTTGAATTATTGGGAAAAGAAAAGAGTTTACCTTCAATAGGTTCGATTGTTAAAGGGGATTTATTATTTCAAATATTATTAATTAATAAAGGTAAACTTATAGAATAAACATTTCAAGTAATACTATCTAATAATTTATTTTCACCTAAATTTTGAATCAAATTTGACACAGAATCAAAGGCAGAAGGAAATTTACCTAAATATATACTACCTATTATCTGATTTTCCATAGAAAATTTTGAATTAACACTGTCACTAGCTTGACTTTTTACTAAAAAAGTTAAACTACTTATTATACATATGTCATTTAATACTTTTAAAACATTAAAATCTTTAAATGCTTGTACTAAGTTAGAATCAGTTAACAAAACATTTCAAATTTTAATTATAGTTTCTATATTTTCTAATTCTAACTCATCAGTAAACTCAATTGGACTCTCAATTTGATTATTTAAATTATCAAGATTTTCACCATTTAAAATTTCATTACTTGAAATATTATTAGGTAAAGTAATAATATTATTGTGGTCATTTAATAATTTATTGTAGCATTTCATTATAAGTGTGTTGAATAAATTTAGAAGATTTTTGTTTAAACTGTAAAATCTTAAAAACAGACAACCTAGTCAAAGACATAATTGTTAAAAAGAGAAAAGAAGTTTGATAACCCTATAAAATATAACAAATGGGTATAAACCCTAAAGAAAATAATTGAAATATATATAGATATTAAACAACAGGGGAGAGAATCTAACCAAACTTATTTATTAAAATATAAAAAAGTTAAAACAACAAGTAAAAAAAAAAAAATTCTCTCTCTCTTCTCACTCTTCTCTCTCTAATAAAGTCTTCCTAATAAACAATACTGACACTCCCCCTCCCCCCCCTCGTCGCACTCCCGGATACTCGTCATCTGTGGGCGAGTTCCAGATCATTGAACGAGGTACTCTCCCATTATTCAAAAAGAAAGGTGAGTATCCTGTAGTCTCAGACCTCGCCATATTAATAGCGAACTCAATTGCTGCAAGCTTAGAGACCCAGTATTTCTGGCTGTCTCCGATGCAGCTCCTTATCATCTGAGTGACAGTCCGATTCATATGCTCTGTGGATCCATCCGTCTCCGGATGATACGCGCTAGACATACGAAGTTTAGTGCCTACGAGTTTATTGAAGTGAGTCCAAAATTCACTTGTAAACCTTCTATCCCTGTCTGATACTATCGACTTAGGGATCCCATGTAATCTGTATACTTCGTTGTATACTAGATCTGCGGTCTGCTTCGCTTTGTCTGTTGTTCGACTAGGAATTAGGTGAACCATTCCTGAGAGAAGGTCTATGATCACGGTGAGCTCATCGAACTCATTGCCGTTTCGATCTTTTGATAGCGGTAGAGGCTCCACGAAATCAATACCAATTGTCTCCCAAGGATATGATGCTACTTCCAACGACTTTAGTTTGCCATAGGGCCACTGGTTGTTAGGTTTGCACTTTGCACAAGTCTTGCAACTTTCACAGTATGTTTTTACATCCTTTATCATCTCTTTCCACCAGACATGATCGCGCATGTATTGCAGAGTTTTCCTCGATCCGAGGTGCGCTAATAGCGAATGAGCTTCCGAGATCACAATCTCGCGAACGCTCCTTCCATCTGAGTTTAACCCCGAAGGTATGCATAGTACGCGGTGTTCGCCTGTTTTCATGTAAAGCAACCCATCGTCTAACTCGAAGTTCCTATATTCCTTAGGTTTCTCTAGTACGCTTTTGAATAATGTATCCTTAGCATACGCGTCCTTTATTGATGACAGTAAAGACGATCCTTCTTTGATTGATTTAACTTTCTCCTTCAAGATTTCAATAAAAGTGTCTGATCCTTCAAATTCCGGCATATCAAAGGTGTCTTCCTCTCTTTCGAGGATCTCCTCCGTTTGCATTGAAGTGTCGACCTTCTCACCAACCTTCTCAGTTGAAGATATNGGCATTGGGCCCTTCAGAACGAACTTCCCTCGTTCAGCAAACTTCTTAGCGAAGTCTTTTCCTTTTTGAGTAGCTTCCCTCTTTTTGGCATTGATCTTGTTCCTGGCCTCAGAAACTTTCCGTTTCGGGAGCGGAGGCATTTCCTCCAAGATCTCGGCGTCATCATGATCTCCGGATCTGCTTCCTCGGCTCGCGCTGGACTTTTGCTTCCGCGCAGCCATTAATGACAATGAAGATGCTTCAAGGCCAACAAACACTTNGGTTGAAACTCCCTGTTTCACTAAGTGTTCATTCGACAAGTTAACGTCGAAAGATGTGAATTCAGAGGGTGCTCTGACAGTTCCAGGCGCGTCATTCGAGTATATCCGAGACAACGCGTCGCTAAAGATGTTCTCAATACCCGGTACGTAGATCACCTCAAARTCGAATTCAGCGACCGATTCCATCCAGCGAGCTTGACGACCTGTCAAGTTCTTTTGGCTCAAGATATGCTCAAGTCCTTTGTGGTCCGTGTACCACTTGAAGTGGCAGCCTTGGAGGATGTCGCGATTACGCTTCATCGTTTCGATTCCAGCCATCAACTCCTGTTCGTGAGTGGCGTAGTTTTGTTGCGCTGGGTTCATCTTTGCTGAGTAAAATGCAGCGATCTTCGCTGTTTTCCAGTTCTCTCCTTGAGAGACTATACCCGAGACGCCAGTGGCGCTTGCGTCGGTGACAATGTTTACACTAGGAGCGCCGTCGCTGTAGTCGAGCGGCTTCCTATGATGATCCCTGAACTTGTGAGTGTATTCCTTGATCTCCTCAAAAGCCCTCTGATGTGTTTCTTCCCAGTGGAACTGCGCGTTCCCTCCAGTCAGTTGGTGTAGTACACCCATCGGAATTCTAACATTTGCCATGTCATCCGCTAAGTAYCCAACGGATCCGAGAAACGCTAACAGCATTTCCTTYGTYGTAGGTGTTTTCCAGTTCATAACGGTGTCTACTTTCGCAGGATCCATTCGAACGCCATCGTCATCGACGATCCTTCCAAGAATCTTTAGTTCTGGGATCAATAGTTGYACTTTCTTACTACTAAGGTACAACTTCTCTTTTTTCAAGATGTCGAAKATKATYTTACAGTGCTTAATRTGATCCTCTAAGGTATCCGAATARACGATCACATCGTCAAGATATACGTCCATAAAGACTCCRATGTAAGCAGAGAAGATATGGTTCATCAACGCCTGGTACGTCGCCGGTGCATTGCAGTCGCCTTGCTGCATCACYAAACTYTCCATGTTTCCATCAGGTGTGGTGACCGCCGTGCGATGTACATGTTCGGGGATYACACGAATTTGTTCGTATGCGTCCTGGCCGTCAATCAAAGATCGCCATTTCTTTCGCGCTGCCCGCCGAAGTACGCCATCCATGTTTGGCAAAGGTGCAGCGAGTTTCCTCGTGTTTTTATTACGCGCTCGTAAGTCAAARACGGTACGTAGTTCAGGTTTATCTTTGGGTCTCCCCGGCTTGGGGATACATAGTAGTGGGACCGTGTTGCGTGCTTTCGAAACGCGCCACCTTCCCGAGTGTAGGTACAAGCCCTTCTTATCAATCCATTGACTGTGTAGCGGTTCTGGGCATCTAGAAGGTCTCCAAGGGATCACTTCATCTGGATTTATCAAAGGTATTTCATGATTTATTGCTCTCATCGGAGGCAACTCCGTCTCAGCCGCCGTTCTGAATAGTGGCTGAGCATACTCCATCAAGTTCCTTCGAATCTCTTCAATGCGACTTNCGACAATATCCATTGCCCTTGACGATAACTTYTTGGACYCCAATCCCTGGATYGGTTGTGAAACRTTGCTACCCACAATCACACGCGTCGGATTCAATGCTAGCGTGATTTTGTGTTGAAATAGAAAKGGYGTCCCCAGRATYAAGTCRTAGMTTYGAYARGTTGATGATRTCAANNAGTAYCTYKCCTCYTCAATTCCTTGRTAAGAGAAGCTGACTTTCGCTCCACARTTGATTTTAGAACGAGAACCTTGTACTGCCAAATGTAGTGCCAAAGGTTTCTCTAAGGTAATCCTTCTGACTTTCAGCTGATCGGCTATAGTAGACGACATGAAGTCGCCCAATGAGCCTGAATCGAGGAGTGCCCTACAAGGCATTCCATTGATGTCGACCACTACGACTACAGGGTTTGGTACAACTCTTGTAAAGTCGCGAGCTGAAGAAGCATTGCGTTGAACGCCACCGTACATCTTCGCCTCGACAGTCACCGCGGAAAGGGAAGGCACTACCTCGTCAAGGGACGTTGACAAGGCTGCCACCTCAAAATCCTCGCTTTTGGGTCCTCGCCCCTCGCCATAGGGATCCACCATGCCCCTCAGCGTCTGCATCCATGATGCTGTGTCGTAGTCGTCAAACCAATCCGTAGGGTTTYCACTCCCTTCCCCTGGTCTTTGGCTCGTTTTTTCTTTGAACCATTCGTAGTCTCCGAGCTCTTCGTGCTCGTCACTGATCTTTTGTAGCACTGCGTCTATCTCAGCGCGTACTTCCGGGTCTTTGCAGTCATATACGCAACCGCACTCGTTCTCATCGTCTGTCAATTCAGATCCTGAGATCGATTCCCAGTCCGACTCGTGGTCTTCGTCATTTGAAACCAACGAGYTCRWCCAGTTGTCTTCGCACTGGGCCTCGTCAAGCGTCCCAGCGACTTCGCSTGTTTSTGTTYCTTCTACCCCAAACAKCTCYSGCACTCCRACGTATGCGGTTGCATTTAGGTACGACTTCTCGTCGTRTCCATCCYTTAATAGCTTCTCATTGCGTCTAATCGCAGTCTCCGCTATCCTCTTGGTGAACCAGGCGCCGACCCGTAGTTTACGGTTTTCAGCCACCGCTGAAGACATGAATGTCCTCGAGCAAGAATATCTATCAAGGATGTAAAACCCGCCCTCCGTCCGTCGTACCGCAATTCTACGAGTTCGAGTGTGCAGTTCAAATGACGAACCAATCATRTAGCATCYCGCCARCGAYTGYTGAATGTGGCTKGGGAATGGATCCCCGATYTCTGCTTTATACTGTGTGGTGCATACACTTACGCAGTCGTTGATCCTTTTCAGGCATTCGGTCATGTACCAGAAACCYAGCATGAATCCCTCCTGCATAAGCAATGYTTTGGGAACCAGAAGGTCGTCAAAGTCCCAGCGACAATTATCCATGATAACGTAGGCGTCGCCGCTAGTCTCATAGCAGTGGAACCTTCTCGTCCTCTGGTGGCTTGCACGTTTGGGATCCCCCGGATATGGAGAGCATAACTCCAGTATTTCRTCCATAGCCTTYGCCATCGGGTCTCCGAGTGGCTCATTCAAGGATTTCGTCTCAGGCCGTCCTGCGAATACATCAAGTTTCAATGCCGTTGGTGCGCCGAACGGCTTGTATCTAAAAGCTAAGTCCCCAACTACTCTCAGTAGATCGGGTTTTGAGTTCAAAAACCTCTCCTCCTTYAGTTCAGGTTCGACTTCTTCTATCGAGAAGTACTTTGATGGACCGCCGTAGTATTCGCGGTTCACTCGAACTTGTAGGTTTGCGTCGCCGTAGCGATCTAGCCACTTATAGGCCTCCCGGTACTCAACTTCCTGTAAGTCAACCCAAGGTGTGCCGTCTATTAGCCCTTGGTATCTGGGATTCTTCCAAAGAGGATCGTTTTCTGGGATCGGGCCTCGATACTYCTCATCATGAGGGTATCCTAGGCCATCCTCCAGGCCTATAGCTTCAAACTCCCACTGGCGCCACCAGGGGTCACCACTACGGTCGCCGACCCGCTCCCCAACCCTTGCCAAGGTCACGAAGTCTGTGTTTTCCACCGTTGGTTGACCAGTGTAATTGATCATTAGGTCCCATTGGCGCCACCAAGGATCGCCACTCTGGTTCCAAGCTTGATGTTTTCGCAAGGCGTATACGGCTTCATTGACCGCCCTGCAGTATTGTGGTGGTTCGCGCTCTATCATACCGCATTCTAACGCGCCCTCCGTCGTCGAGGCCAGGTCATGTAACCTCTCTGTTTCACCAACGTCGATTGCAATCGCGTGGACTGTTCTACCAGGGGGTCGATTGTCGCTTCGACCTCTCACCGACGACCCTTTCTTGCAGTTTCGCTTCATGTGGCCTGTTTCGCCACATAAAAAGCATTTTCCTGCGGCTCGGTATTCGTCGAGCTTCTCCTTGGGTAAGGAGTTGCTCTTACGTTCATCTGACCTCCCTTTTCCTTTAGAGTTGTCATACTTTTTGTTATGTTCAGGTGAGTCCCTCCGCTTGGGACGAGGAATGTTTTTATATTTATTCTCCTCCTTAGCGTTGTCCGTCTTACGACTAGTAAATGGAGTCGAACGTTTATAAGGCCCCGGTTGCTGGTCCTTTCTCCGTGGCCTTTCAGTGAGTTCAGCTGTCTCAATGATCTCCGCCATTCTGAGTGACTCAGCCCAGGTAGATACCTCGGCATCAAGCTGGTTCCTGATCATCCCCGCGCGTATTTCGCGTCGAAGACCTTTCCAGAACCGTAGGATACGGCCTCTCTCCGTCTCCGCGTCGTGTCCGACTGCTTCCATCAAGYTCAGGAGCTCATGGATGTAYTCCTTGACGCTCCTGTCRTTCTGGTAACATTTGTTCAACTTCTCCCTTTGTTGYGCTCTAAACTCACGAGGGAAACAGTARTTGAACARTATAATGAAGAACTCGCGCATCGTAAATGCGTAAGGATCCCTAGCCATCACCAGGTCGTAGCACTCCCTGCCTCGACCCGTCAGAGAGTAGGATAACACGACAGCCGCGCGGTCCTCAGAGACACCGCCGGCTATAAGGTAGTCAGAACCTTCCTGCATGAACCTATTGAATAGGCCAATATCAGGTGAGCCGTCATAGTTCCTGGGTTTTATTGGTTTGATCTTTTCAGATTGAACCTTCCTTTCATGACTCCTCGACTTYAAGTARTCGACTTGAGCGCGGCCTCCATCATACCTTTCATAGGTGTTGTGGCGTTCGCGGCTGTGATGATTCCCAATACCACTATCGTACCCTACTGGGTTGTATGGTCCTGGTTGAGGGGGAGGTGGCTGTCTCTGCTGTCCTCCATGGTCTGAGCCAYGTCGAGYATCCACTCYGTCCTTCCTTCCTCTAGGAACRTCGTCCAGTGCAAACTCCATYGGAGTCCTTCTCACCAGTAAGTCAATTGGATCAGGGAGGTTGTTGTAAACCCGTCCCCTTTCCTCATTCCTTTCCTGATTTACYTGCTTATACACAGACTCAACRAYGTCYCTCGGTGTGTACGCGYGTTTCGGCGCTTCACCAAATTTATTGTCGTATCGCTGCCTAAGTCKATTGATCTCATCCTCGAGTTCAGCGCGCTCATCGCGCAACTTTCCAGAGTGATCCTTWTCACGCTCATTSTGCGCGCCAGCGAACGTCTCTTCACGTCCGTTCCTCTCATCGTGAGTAGTTTCATCGTCGAACCGAAGATGTATCGAGGGAGTTTCCTGTTTGATCTCCCTCAGTACTGGTTGTTCTTTTCCAGTATATCTACTCCTTGGTACATCAATATCCGGGATCTCCTCGATGTAAGTACTAGGAGATCTCTTTTTATTCAACACCGCATCAACAGTCAAGTCGGCGTCTGTTACCTCTCTAAGGAGAGGCTCGAGACGATCACTAACTCGTCTATTTTTAGGTGCATCAATGTCCTTAACTTCCTCAATGGAAGTAAACTGCTTTTTGTATGGGGTACTCGTACTAGTAGGGTAGAAAATGTTATCAATAATACTTTCTGCCTCCCCTTCGAGGCTTTCGTGCCCCTTTTCATCCTTTAGTTGATTCCAATAACTAAAAGCGCTTTCCTGAACTTCAGGATTCATTTCTTCGCTCTGAAGATCTACATTACCCCACTCTCGGGGATCAATTGCCTTTCCCTTTCCRGTACTCGGGCCCTCTCCTCGTGAGTCAACTGAAGATCCCCGGTCATCGACCGTATGATTCTCCATTGCTTGCTCGCGATGATAGATCTTCCACGCCTCGTCAGGTGTGAGAGATTCCTTTGCCTTTTCAATGGTCATCTTTTGACCAATCGATAACTCGGCAAATTCCTGTGCCAAGTTCTTTTTATTGACAGGGCTACCTAATGCTCTGCTAGTCTGTCTATGGTATGCAGTACTAACACTGTCGTGGCCTCCTTCACCAACGACTGTCGGGATCCCGTCTCTCGCGCCCTCCTTCGTGCGATCAGGGGTCTCCGTGAGCTCGGTCAAGACCGAGCTCAGATCGGCCGATAAATCGGACCGATCGTCTGTCTGGGCCAAAGGCCCAGTTCCAGACTCAGCAGATTGATCGAGGCGATCATCTTCTGCCGCCGTGTTCCCATCGGGGATTCCACGGCCGGTTTTGGACTCCACACCCCTTTTGGGAAGTGCGGGAATTCCTGGAGGTGTTGCCGGTGCGGCAACATTTTCTACTGAAAGAAAATTTTCAGCGGGGGGAATAGGAGCGACCGACTCACCGTCAACTCGACGCCTGGAGATTAAGTCAGTGATTGCGCGCCCGTCGATGCGACGAGCACGCAGACTTCGGCGTCGACCAATTTCGTCGTCAGATCCATAGCCAGAGGCACGAGGTGAGGACATCAGATTGGAAGGTGATGTGGAAGGGATAGTCGTCCTAGAGGGGTTTTTGGGTGGGTGGGATTTCTTCGAAAAGAAAATTTTGAACGCTTTCGGTAGCGTAGGTTGATCAGACCGACGGGAAACCAGATAAGCAAGATTTTTAGATGTTAAGCGTAGTGTGTTCTGTCAAAATATGTGGCGACAGCAAGACTGAGTAAGCTGGTTGTGGCAGTGCAGTGTTGATGAAGTCCACAATAGGGAGAGCCGACCGACAAGTGACAGTGAAGAACTATCGATTTAAGTGAGCTACCGTTAAGTGATACAGAGGTACGTCTTATATAGGTAGCTACGAGAAATGTTTATGTAATATGTAAATGGAACTGTACAGTACGAGAGGGATAACGAATAGAGTGAGGCGCGTGCCGAACCATTGAGTCGGGGGAACAGGGTAATATCGCCGCAGTCGGCGGCGGTAAGAACGGGGTAGGTACGGGGAACTGCTGTACCGGAACCGGAACCCTTCATACGCCCTCCAGGACTTCTAGTGGAAGTCCTCAGTCCTGGTCCATAGCGTCGTCGACGCCGGTAGAACTGGAGGTTTTCTTGTTGGTTTTCTTCTTCTTCTCCTTCTCGCCACGGAACATGGAGACGTCGCCCATCTTGAAAGACAGATCCTTCTTCGCCTTATCCTGCTGGAACTTTCCGATCTCCTTTTTGGTGCGTCCGCGTTCCTGGCGCATCATCTTCTTGATGTGATCCTTCGCCAAGAACTGGATCTCCTCCTCGCCCCACGTGCTGGCACTGGGTACGGTGGCCTCAGCTATGTCTAGCTTGGGCATCGGCCAGAATGTGGCGATGTCGCAGGCTGGTTTGTTGGGTACGATGAGGGTGTCGCCGGACATGTAAGTGAGGGCCCAAGGGTAATTGGCGTCCTCGAATGCCATAGCGATATCGGTGTAAGCGATGGGAGGAACCATTGACTCCTCGTACGCTCCTGAACGGAGGAGCGCAGACCACGCCACGCAATGAGCGAACTGCTCGTGACCGATGCAGTAGATCCTGCCGTCGAGGATGCTTTTGATGTGAGCAATACGATATCCCTTGCCCTGGTCAATGAATTTGACTCCGGGGTGCTTGTCCTGGCGCATCGACAATCCCTTGATGGCATCAGACGTCGGGACGGGAGTACCGGGCGGGCTAGCCGCATTGGGTGAATGACTCCTGGGTGAACTAGGGGACTCGGCGCCGTTGGATGCGGTCTCAGCAGCAGCGGCAGCGACTCTGGCGTTGTTTACGGCGGTGTTGAGAGCAAGCTTTGCAGCTTTGGCGGCGGCGTTTTCTTTGGGAGGCATAGTGTCGGTAGTGTCGGTAGGATAGATAGGATTTTGTGAACGTAACAAAGTTCCGGATTTGGCAGTGAAGGAAGTGATGGGAAATAGACTGTGTGAGCGACGAGTGAACCTGCGTCGATAGAGTGTCGTCCTGTTTCTGAATCTCTTAAATACAACTTCTCTTCCAACTTTGAACCCTAAAATAAATTTCCTATAACGAGACGGTAAGACTTTTGTGATCGAAACCGCTCCCGCTCCTAACCAAGTCTGTGGGTCGTTTGGCGGGACCCCAGATCCTTGCTTCAGTTGAGATACCTTGTCTATTCCAAGGATCTCAAAGTACGCTGGGAACGATTCGAGTTCCTTCGCTTCAGCGTAAGTCATCCAGGTTTTGTCTCCTGATTTCCAAAGAATTTGGAATGATGAGTTTTCTTTAGAACCTACGTGCGCCACAATCTTGTCGACGGCCCACTCGTTCTCTAAGTCGGGGAAATCGGCGATTTGTGTTTCTAACCGACCCGGAAATAGACGATCGTCATTTGGAACATGTATTCTCAATAGTCCTGAATGAAAAACATCGTGGAGTCCGCGCTGTTTCAGCCGCGGAGGCAATGCAATCTTGTAAGATGCGTTTCTAAAGTCCCTAATTATCTTGTAGGGGCCGATATACTTAGGTACGAATTTCCTCGCTAAGTTCTTTGGCAATGACACATTCTTTGATGAGATGTATACTAGATCTCCCTCCTTGAATGGTTCCTCGCGCCTTTTCCTGTTGGCGTCTCTTGTCTGCTTTACACGCGCCGCAAGAATTGCGTCATGCGCTTGCATACAGCCCGTTTTCACCAAGAGTGCAAATCGTCTCACTCCTGGGTACTCGTCATCGGACGGTGAGTTCCAGATCATTGATCGAGGTACCCTTCCATTATTCAGAAAGAAAGGTGAGTACCCTGTGGTCTCAGACCTCGCCATATTAATAGCGAATTCAATTGCAGCTAATTTGGAGACCCAGTACTTCTGGTTATCTCCTATACAACTCCTGATCATCTGTGTTACAGTCCGATTCATTCGCTCCGTAGATCCATCCGTGTCCGGATGATACGCGCTCGACATGCGTAATTTCGTTCCTACGAGCTTGTTGAAGTGAGTCCAAAACTCGCTCGTGAATCTTCTATCCCTGTCTGATACTATTGACTTAGGGATTCCATGCAGTCTATACACTTCATTGTATACAAGATCTGCTGTCTGCTTTGCTTTATCCGTTGTTCGACTAGGAATCAAATGGACCATTCCCGAGAGAAGGTCTATTATTACGGTGAGTTCATCGAATTCATTCCCGTTTCGATCTTTCGACAGCGGCAAGGGGCCGACAAAGTCGATTCCAATCGTTTCCCAAGGATACGATGCGACTTCCAGCGATCTCAATTTGCCATAAGGCCGCTGGTTGTTTGGCTTGCATTTTGCGCAAGTCTTGCAACTTTCACAGTATGTTTTCACGTCTTTAATCATTTCTTTCCACCAAACGTGATCACGCATATATTGTAGTGTTTTCCTCGATCCGAGGTGCGCAAGTAGCGAGTGAGCTTCCGAGATCACGATCTCGCGAATGCTCCGTCCATCTGAGTTCAAACCCGAAGGTATACATAGTACGCGGCGTTCGCCTGTCTTCATGTAAAGTAACCCGTCGTCTAACTCGAAGTTCCTATATTCCTTAGGTTTCTCTAGTACGCTTTTGAATAATGTATCCTTAGCGTACGCGTCCTTTATTGATGACAGTAAAGACGATCCTTCCTTGATTGATTTAACTTTCTCCTTCAAGATTTCAATAAAAGTGTCTGATCCTTCAAATTCCGGCATATCAAAGGTGTCTTCCTCTTTTTCGAGGATCTCCTCAGTTTGCATTGAAGTATCGACCTTCTCTCCAACCTTCTTAGTTGAAGATATGGGCATTGGGCCCTTCAGAACGAATTTTCCTCGTTCAGCGAACTTCTTGGCGAAATCCTTTCCTTTTTGAGTTGCTTCTCTCTTTTCGGCATTGATCTTGTTCCTGTACTCAGAAACTTTCCGTTTTGGGAGCGGAGGCATTTCCTCCAAGATCTCGGCGTCATCATGATCTCCGGATCTGCTTCCTCGGCTCACGCTGGATTTTTGCTTCCGCGCCGCCATTAATGACAATGAGGATGCCTCAAGGCCCACAAACACTTGCGTTGAAACCCCTTGCTTCGTCAAGTGTTCGTTTGATGAGTTCACGTCGAACGAAGTAAATTCAGAGGGAGCCCTAACGGTCCCAGGTGCGTCATTAGCGTATATCCGGGATAGCGCATCGCTAAAGATGTTTTCAATCCCAGGTACATAGATCACCTCAAAATCGAATTCAGCGACCGATTCCATCCAGCGAGCTTGACGACCTGTCAAGTTCTTTTGGCTCAAGATATGCTCAAGTCCTTTGTGGTCCGTGTACCACTTGAAGTGGC